>VWZP01008314.1:37407-186660 GCA_013396995.1 Dicaeum eximium | reverse complement strand
TTGTGTGTAAAAGACACAAAAGTCTGAAACATGTTATTTCACAGACTTTTCCACTAACACAGAAGTACAATAACACAGAAGTAATGTGACCTATTGTAATTGCAGTATACCCTACTATATATATATAGTTATATTATGTTTTAAATATTTTAATATATTTATATATCTTATATATGTTTATATATATAAATATACATGTTTATATATGTTATCCAGTTGTTCTGTCACAGATGTTCCATGTATTCTGAAATCTAATGGTTAATTTTCCATTGGTGACATATTGGTGACAAGAGGTGAGAATAAAGAAGAGTTCTGATGCAAGGTAGTGTTTGCCTTGCTGTAAGAATTAAATGTGAGATTACAGAAGCACCAAAACTAAAGCTGAGAATGCAACATTAGCCAGCAGAAATATACACCACTCTGATCCATCCTGACTTCTTCCTTTCCATAAAAAGGACTATAGTTACAAATTTGTTGAACAACTTTTACAGTTCCTTAAGAATGCAAGTAATGTCTTGGAAGACTGAGACATGCTTTTATATCCATAAAATGAGCCAGGTTTGTCCCACAGTCTAAACTCAAGAAAGAAAATTAAGATATTAAAAGATTATCAAAATATTAATTTAATAGGTTTTAATTAACAACCATAAAAACATCCTTTAGAAAATTTAATTTATAGACTAAATTAATCATTGGAGAAATGTCTTCTTTACTACAGTATTAAATAATATATCAAGACTAGGTATTTTTCCCCAGTTAATGATTTTGATATTTTAATGTTATTTACCTTGAGGAAAAAGAAATCTAATTTATTCTGTGACTAAAATCACTAGACATTACAAATGTTGAAGAAATAATTTTACCGTTTTTAAAGTAATTATATGTTTACCCTGATAAATTGCAATCATTTTTGGTAGTTACTTCACTCTTTTGAAAGAGATCTCTTATTTGGAAAATTGAGACCCCCTAAGGAAACAATATTTGTTTTCATGTATCCATCTGGGGAGTTCAATATTGACTTTTGCAAAGCACTTACTTTCAGTCATCTAGCAGAATAGCCAGCTCTGTTGGGGTTTTTTAATTATCAGGAGCTTCAAACTAAATAATAAACAGGGTCTGTGTGTACAAAAGCAAATGTTGACTATGTGAGAACCATATATATAAATAAAATGCCATTTAGTCAGAGACACACAAATTCTCCTAACCTATTCTACATTTTTTCACCTGGCCTTCAAAAAAAACATCCAAAACAAACCACAAAGCTGCCTATGAAATTTCCTGAAGAGTATTCCTTTTTTTCCCTTACCCACATATATAAATTAAAGGACATTCTTTGGCACAAAGCCAGTCCATGTAACATCACCATCCCCATGTAGCTCTGTCTGCCCTGGAATAAAGCAAGAACTCAAGCAGGGAGCCACTTGCCAGAGGGTATTTCAGGACAATATCGCAGCATTCAACTTGCATTTATCTGCAGAACTTTAGGATCATTGCTTAATTTTAACAAGCTCCTAAAAGCCATCAGGAGTCTTCTCTCTTCACAGAGAGGAAAGTCACAGTTGTTCTATTTGAAGGGGAAGAAGCTTCAGAGCATTCCCATGTTCACCACTCCCCTACACCACTTCCCTCGAACTTTGGAGTAACATTACAGTCCCAAGTCTTCCCAAGTTACAAAGCAGCTGTCCTTGGACATAATTTTGGAAGGTTTCGTCCTCTTCTGGTTTAATTACAGAATCCCAACTTCACTGAGATACATGTACAATGTTACCCCCACTGTATCATTAAAATTATGGAATGCTGTTTATCTCATTAAATGTCTTAATACCTGACAGGACTACAATATTATCTCCAGAGAGTGTATATTTTTTGATCAAAACCAAGTATTCTAAAAACAAATCATTACTGTCTTACACCGAAAAAGAAAGATTATTTTAATTATTTCTTAACAGAAAGTTTAATTTCCTTTATAAAAATATTTTAATATGTGTTGTCCAAAGCAGCATCCCACTGAGCTTCTGCTTTATTCTATCTTGCTAACTTGTATATTTCCATCCCTGGAAGAACTCACGTGAACCTTCTGATTTAAATGGTGAATTTTACCCACAGTATATGACAAAATGTAGATTAATAAATATGGGTCAAGCCACAATTTTTAAAAGGTGCCTAGCTGAACTGTAACTTTTACTGAAAAAAAAACTGAGACCATTTCTACAAGGTATCTGCCAAATAACTCTTGCTGTTGTTAAACTTGATTCTCTACTTGCTATTTTTTTTAAATTTATTTTTAATTTCTTATTCCAGTATAAGGCAGATCATGACTTAACCATATCTCAAAAGAAAAATACAAAGTCCCAAGAAAGTTATTTAAATATGTGCTTAAATTGGAGCTGCTTTTTAAAATGCTCCAATAATATCAGAGATAATTGAAGATATCAGACAGAAACCATCCCATTGACTAGCTACCTATCAGTCATTTGTTTAACCTTGTTTAATGATTCTTCTTGAGATTTCATCTCTCTTCATGCACTGTTTTGTAACTCCCAGCTCCTACCACAGTCCACATTTGTAGCTGAGAGAGGTGTCATATTGATCCTCTAAGATATTCATAATAATCTTACACCAAACTGCATGGCCCTTGCTAAAATCTTTCCCACTTACTGAGATGCCTTTTTACAAGAAGAATTTACCCTTGAATGAGTATCAGATTCTTTCCTCCAACCTCAATAATCAAGGTGGTCCCTCAATTATTCTTTAAGTTGATATCAATGGCTTTTTTCCCCAACAGACACTTGAAAACACTTCTTTGTTTTCGAATAGCTTGCGGTGTCATTAGAAACACAGCTGAGAAGACAGCTTCTGTACCATTTTCAATTCAAAATAAACATTGAAAATTATCACAAACTGATGGGGAGGAGAGGGCAGAAATTGTATTTTCTTTATAGACATGTTCCAGAAGGAATTTGTTATTTCTGTGTTAAAATTAGGAGCTGAATTCAACTACAGTGAGTGTATCCAGATAGTATACAATAATTTATCATTGACAGGAGACATTTCTGAAAATGCTATATAGAAAGCCCTGAGGAAATAAAGATAGCTGGTAAAGCTTAAAGGCAATAAGCGTCTCCTTGTTGAAAAGGCACAATTGATAGACAGGCATAAGGGCACAACATCCAACACTTTACAGATCTTTTCGTCCAACCCATCCTAAAATTAAAAACAAACTGATGTGCAGACACAGCACAAAATACTTTGAAAGATAATTTTTCATTTATGAAAACGTTGAAAAAACCTGCTTTGTGAGCTCTTTAGCTTTTTTATTTAATGGTGGCCACTAATGCATTAATAGCCATTAGAAAAGAAAAAATTCTGCATATTCATCACATGATGACATTCCCTCTCCTTATGTGATTATAATTCTTTTAACGCAGTAAAAGATAGTTTACAATTTATGAGATGGCTTCCTAATATCAATTCTCCATAGAAATTTTTGCTCTAGTCTTCAAAAAGATCTTCACAGATCTTCACAGTGGTTGTTGTGCCAAAATGTAAGTAAAACAGAACAAATTTTATCTTGAACCGCAGTCTTGCAGCTCAGGCCTTAGGCTCATGAGCTTTTCAAACCAGCACATGGCACCTCCTGCTTCTGTCACTCATTCCCACTTCTTTTTCTTACACACCCATTTTTGTGACTAGTTACTAAACTGATATTGGTGAAAATGATTTGTTTTTCTTATTTTTCATATGTAGCTGAACTCAAGAGGGTAAGAAAAGTCAAAAAAATTAAGTCCAGAGCAGAATGCTGTGTTACATGTTGATCCAGATTTTACAGAAAATTTAGTACATTCTCCCAAACATAACTATTACTTCCTTAACGTTATTTAAAAACTAGAAAACTTAAACCATAAAGTACAATAATCTAAAGATAAGGTTACGAATGACTTTCAGATTCCCTATAATATTCAAATCAAACCATTCCTGATACCTCTCAGGTTTCTGGACCATGCTCATTCTCAGTATGTATCTAACCTAATAGACCAATTAAAAAGCCACTGCTTCACTCTAATGACTTCTTAACACCAGAAAAGTTTCCTACTTATCATATTACATCTAATAGTATCCTATTTCACTGTTAATGTTCTTAACTGATACAAAATCTATACAACACGTATATGAATTTTATAAATTTAACATTTTAAAGTACATTTTAGCGCTCAGCAAATTAATTATCAAACTCTATATGTTTTTTTAATGTGATTCTTACAGGAAATAGAGGAGCGAGTTACTAACTGTTCCGTATATGTCAATACGAAAAGCTGTTATTTTAATCCATTAGCACACTTTACCTACTTGCTAATTAAACCATAAATTACATTGCTATTTGATTTAATTTGTAGACCTTCTAAGTGATGAAAATTTGCCTTCATAAAATCTTCTTTCCAGCTAAAGGAATATTACTTCATTCTTTATCACATTTGGGCCAGAAAGGCCTTGCCCAGGATCAGCAGGAAATAATATGAACTGATTCAAATTGATTTACAGAGATGTGTGCCTGAGTAAAATTCCAAATGCTTTCTTAATTGACTTAACATAGAACTGTGATATACCTGTTTGAAGGAGCATGAGAATACCACATAGGCTTTCCTGGGGATTCAGTAAATGTAAGGTTCAAAAAAAAGAGTAAAAGGCACTTTATCCTATATTCAGTACAATTGCTGTGAGTGAAAATTTTCAGGGGAATGCCAAATCTAAGCTACAATATATAGTATTTCTTACTGAGGAAACTCGACAAACTCCCCTTCAGTGGTTACTTGTCTTTTCATAACAGTAAGGACAACAAAAAAACCCTAATGTATTTAATGTTGTTAATTCTCAGAAATTCATTCACGTATGCCATTTTAAATTTGCTGCTGTGATGGTAACTTTTCTTCCTTATTTCTGTCCTCTCAATGAACTCATATACCCAAGTTAAAAGAGAGGACTATTTCATATCAAGGCTTTCAGGGGAAGAGAATGGTGACAGTGTCTCCATCTTCCTTTGGATGAGCCCCATTCACTCCCAGAGACTTTTAAGTGTGTAAAAGGCCCAGCAGGTCACTGCCTACCTCCTCCTGGATTACAGGGGGTCTTGTCTGCCCCCAGTCCCTGCCTACCAACTAGGAGGACTGGCTGCCCTCCTAGTGTTGAAGATTGAGACAAAGAAAGCATTAAGTACTTCAGCCTTTCCCTCTTTCTTGGTTATAATGTTCTCTTCTGCATCCAACAAAGGATGGAGATTTTCCTTGGTTCACCTTTTGTTGTTGGTCTATTTATAAAAGCATTTTTTATTATCTTTCATATCAGTGGACAGATTGAGTTCTCTTTCCATGACCTAACAACATCCTTGTACTTGTTCCTGAGTTGCCCTCCCTTCTTCCAAAGTTCTGCCATGGTTTAGGAATGGTACTCCCCAATTTAGTATTCCCATGAAAACACCCCAGACCACTGGCCGCTGGCTCACTCTTCCCCTCCCCTTGTGGTGGGATGGAAACAAGAACTGGGGGCACAAAAAGGTAAAGATCACAGGCTGAAATAAGAGTTTACTGGAAACGGCAATGAAATAAGAAGAGTGACAACAATACTAAAACCAAAGTGTATGAGACAGGCAAACAATTCACATGAGTGTGCTCTTTATGTGGAAACTGGGGCCACCCAACTGCACATGCCAGCAAACCAGAAGAAAGACATGACCCCCTGCACATGGCTGTCCTGGGACATGGCCTTGTCCCTCCCAGCTGCTGCAAAAGTTAACCTTATCCTGGCCAGAACCAGGACAAGGTCAAAAACTCTTTTTGTTCCTGAGTTCGTGTGAAAGCTCCCTGCTTAGCCAGGCCAGTCTTCTTCCCCAGTGTCACTTCTTTTGGCACATGGGAACAGCCTGTTCCTGTGTCTGTAAGATTTCCTTCCAGATGTTCAGCCTTTCTGGACCCCTTTGTTATCACAGACTGTTTCTGAGGGGACTGTCTGCACCAGTATCCTGAACAGGACAAAGTACACACTCCTGAAATCCAAGGTAGATGACCTTCCTTACTTCATCAAGAATTGAAAACTCTATCATTTCATTATATTTACTTATATTAATGTAATTTTAATCCAAACCATTAAAAACCTTTAGCTTTCTACTGCTCGATTTTGTTTTCAAGATTCAGCTTAATGCAACAAACAGAGCAGTAATAAATGAGAATCTCAAATGGCGAGAAATTAAACTGCCTATTTCCCATAAACAATACAGAACTTCCAAACTGAGTGTTAAAAGTCCAGAAATTGGAAAAGAACAAAATATCAAGGGGCAGAAGTCTAGCTCAAAAGTCCAATACTCAGAAAGATGAGCATAACTGTACATAAAAACAACACATAAAAACATTATAGCTTTTTATTAACAACTCTCAGAGCAATGCTGTTTTATTTACATGACTGTAAAAACCACTTCCACAAAGCAGTAATTTCCAATCAATGGTTTAGTTTACTTCTATATTAAATGAGTCAGCAGTTAATATCGTTGATATACACAGCTTCCTTTTCTAAGAGAAAGTTATGAGCAAAATTGCTTAGCTCGTATTATGAACATTTTAATCATTGTTGAATATTTTCATGAAAAGAAGGAAAGAGAAGGAAAGGCCTTGTTCAGGATGGGAAGGTTTAGAAGCCTGTGTGTATATTTGAGAATGGGGAAAATTATGCTTAAGGGCCTTAAAAAATAGCAGCTAAGCAGCAGTACTATAGGAAAAATATTTCCTCCTAAAGTTTGAGAGTTATTAGTACAATAATTTTGGTAGCACCAAAATTATCTGCACAGCATTATACATTTATTAGAGGTCTCTGGGTTTTACACCCAAAAGCAGCAAGAAAAGAGTAACACAAGCCCCACAAGCCCTCCTGCACTGATCTAACCCTCTCAAAGCCCCACTGCTGCTTTGCAGACACAGCTAGGTACTTACCATGGTAAATTGTGTAGCCTGAGCTCAGACCATTCTCAGATGCCCAGGCTCCTCTGAAGGGAAGCCAGGAATGGTTTATGAATCATATTCATCTTTACAGAGCTTGGAGTCTAAAAAGATTTATTTTTAAATACTCCAAGTTTCCATCCCAGTAAAAAAAAAGTTATACAGAAAGCATTTTAGCTGGTTTCATCCTCTAAGTAACATATTTTCAAAAGCAACAGATAGAAAAGGAGAGCAATTAGTTAATACATATAAAGGACACAGAACTTCATATTCTTTCACAGAGATTGGCCAGAAACACGTGTCTATGGAATGGGCTTGTGTAAAAGTTCATGAGTTTATTTTCTCTAGCTGAGAGAAGTGAATCTACCAGTGACTGAATACAGGTGTCCAAGGCAGGCAGAAATGAAAAGTTATACTGAACACAGCTGAGCACCTATAAAAAAGGGGGAAAATGTAAGGAGAGGTTGGTTGGAGTGCAGAGCCTACCCCTAAGATGACATATTCATACAGCACAGCAGTACACTTTTCTGTTGAGTGTCCCCTCCGTGTCTTTATCCTTGCCAGGACCTCAGCCAAGAAAGTCTGTCTTCTCACCAGCTGAGTGCCCTCACTTGCAACAAACTACTACCCAAGAGCCAAGTAAAGATTGCAGCATCACACGCTGCCTTTTAGGACCTGTTCTTTAGGGGAGTGGAAACCAGAAGGGAAGAAGGAGAGGAGTTCAGAGGAGAGGCACTGTTAGTAAAACAGGTTGCCAGACTTCCTGCTGCTTTGCCAAAATCAGAAGGGGGGTTAAGTATAGAGATTTCACTGTTTGGTCATATTTTCTGTAAAGAATCTCCTTTATGTCATTTTTCATTTACCACCACTTCATTTACTTGTTCAGTTTCCAGTCCTTATACCAGAAGAATAAAATTTAAAAAAAAAAAAAATAAATAAAAAAAAAAAAAAATTTAAAGGGCAAATAATTAGCCCTAGCAATAAGAATATAGCTTGAAGCTGTAAGTTAATGGAAGGTTATTAATGCTGAAGTGTAAAGCATTATCACTTGATTGCAACATAAATAGATGAAATTAAGCAAAGAGTTAGCAAAATAATTCATTTAGCAGTTCAGAGCTGAACCTCATGCTACTGAAATAATTGCAATTAATCCCAAAGTGGTGGAATCATAATTTTAATAAAAATTATTTTAACATTGACAGAAGGAAGCTTGACATAAGCAGCAAGTCAGGACTCAATATCAGCTATAACCATGAATAGAACTGCAATTTTCCTTCAAGTATTTGTCTAGGACAGGAGAAATCACAGAGCCATAACAGAACTTCAGTAATTTTCAAAGATTGCATTTATCCCAGCTACGTGTTCCAGGTGTAGGAGTTCTACTCTGCTGGGATTGTACTCATCTATTTGGTCACTCCTGTGAGGAAAACCACTGGGTACCGAGGCTGTATAAGTGAATTTTGGCAGTATTAAATTAGTGATGGCAACAGAAAGCTTAATTACTCAGATGGCTGGGGCAGTGGAACACTGGAAATCAAATTGCTGTTGGTTTTGTGCTTGACCTTCTAAAGGCTTACTAAACATGGCCGTGGTGCACATGGATTTTGGTATTCGTGGGACAGCAACAGAGATCACTGCAAGCTCTGATGGATCTGTCAGGATCCTCCTGTGCAGGGACACCACAAGCAGGAGAAGCTGACAGCTGGGCCACAGCTGAGCTTCAAGTCTGAAGTAATTTGCTTTCTCCATGAGAGCAGATGGAGCATGTTGTGGAATCAGCTGAGGCCTCTTCTTCACTCAGAGACAGACAGACTAGACAACAGTGCTGTGGAGAAATTACATGGAGACTTGTATGGAATTTAAAAGCAAGGTTTACAATTCAAAGTGCATATTATTGATGAAACATCACACATGAGGTGATTTGGCCACAACTGGAAGAGATACACAGTTGAATGGACTGTCTAAAGCCAGTCTGTGCCACCAGAGACTGAAAATAATAATGTTATTTGTGGAGAAACTTGGAGGAGTTAGGAAACAGTGCAAAATGGAAAAGTGACCTCTTTTTACCCAGCACTTGAGTTTTATGAATTGATGAACACATCTACCAGTCTAGCCAGGAAGCAGTTACTAAGAAGCTGCAGATGAGGGTAGAGTTCAACCATGTTAATTTTCAACACAAAAGGCAGTACACTAAGGATAAAAAAGAACTGGCATTTTGCTGGTTGGCATCCTGTCCAGAGGGAAAGGGCTAAGAGTCATTGAACTAAAAAATAAGAGTATGAAGTGAAAATGTAATGTTCTGTAACTTAAGAAAAAAATTGAAAATACTTTTATAACCCTTATAAGGTGAGTTCTGAAGTTGGATTTTTGCTCATTTGCAGAGCAATTAAACTCAAAGTAAATGAACTTGTTCATTTCTCAGAAACATGACATGTCTAAAAAGAAAAGCAGAACAAAGATGAACAAGTCCAGATGACTTATAGCCTGAATTATGACTTTGATTTTAATTGAAAACACATTTTTAAATTATTTTGTTCCTCTTCTCTATTTTTATTGCCAGACAACAGAATAAAAGCTAGATATAAAATACCAAGGCATCACATATTAAAAGTGGTCATTGCTTGAAAATTTCTGGAAAACAAAAACTTTTGCTTAACTATTATCTGGCCAGTAAAAGTAATACAGGTAATTCTACATTATTATGAGGTGAGATCCAACTATATTCTTACCACACGACTAGCATTTTTCTCAAAGAAGGAATGAGTAGGTTTCAGAAAGAATAGATAAAAAGTTAAGAAGGAAGGCCAAGCAATGCATGGCTCTCCTTTGTTGTAAATTCTGGAGAGAATTTATATCAGTAGCATGAATTAACACTAATAGTTTGTGATTTCAACTCTCAGACGGATCAGAAGTCTTCCAGCTGGGCCTTTTAATCAGAATTCAGACATTCCTACCTCTCCTCACACAAGGTTATACATTTAAATTTGATTTATATTTATTGTACATCCAGTGTCATAATAATGTGCAGAAGAAGTGCAGTGTGGTAAACTGAATTTGACAGAGTTGAACTTAGCGTAAAGATACTTTCATCACTAAAGATACATCCTCCTCCTTTCCACTTCAAAAACATGCCATTAAGGCCTTGGGTTTTATGTGAGTACTCATTTCTACAAGGAAATAAGAACAGACCATAATGACTGTTACCAGCCAAACTGAATTTCTGCACCAGAAAACTCAAAGCTTGTAGAAATCTCTAAGCACACGTGCAGGCTGATACTTCGTAAAGTACCAACCTGAAGTCACAATAAGTTGCAACTTTTAATATTGTCCCTGCTGCTTTTTCTCAGCAACCACACACCCATATCCCAGCAAACATTCCCCAGGGCACTTTAACCCAGGTTACAGCCTAGATTTGGACAGCAATCAAATATTGCAAGACATGACGGATTTTCAGCTTTCTGAGGTTTACAGACTGTAATTTTAATTCATTTCTTTCAGGAAGGAGGGCACAAAGTGAAGCAGAACTAAAAGCACGTGGAAATAAACATTCTGATAGAAATGGCTGGATTCCAGATGGCACAGCATTAGGATAAGCCTCACTTGTATTATGCACATGAATTATCTACTACACAAAATAATTCACATTTTGTACATGACAGATGTTCTTTTTGATTGTTTTTGTTATTTTTCTGTAGTATAATTTCTACATTACAAAAATAACACAAAAAACACTTGCAGTGCACCTTTATCTAGGTCATATTACTTCCTTGTTACACATATTCTCTTCCCAACTCTGAGTTTTAAAATGGAAGGCATTGTTTAGTGTGAGAGGTCCTTGCCTTAAAAAACCAATCTGAGATACTGTTTTACATGTATTTTGTCAGTTTCCCTCAGCTCACAGAAATATGTGCCTTGCCCAGGTATTGGAGCTTAGAAGGCTGCCTGAAACCAAAGCATTTCAGGGGGAAGAGATGTTGATTTTAATTAAAGAATAAGAGAAAACATAGTCATAAATCTAGTAAAATCACCTCTGCTGTAGATAAACTTGTTTCAAGATACATAGTCTTGTTCACAAAGCAAATTATGACAAAAACATTCTTCCATGGCACTTTCAAAGATATGTTTGAGAACAAAAGCATTGTTTGATTCAGTGAATGAACCCTTAGTGGAATTTAGAAAATTTTACAGGAGACAGGCTGCATCAAAAGAACACCTGCATGATTATGTCTTTTATGCAAACATGCAAAATTAATGAGGCCACAGTCCCACTGCACACATGATTCTCCTAAAATCTCATTTTAACTAGCACTCACACAACATCCATTTGAATTGGACCATTGATATCCTGGCCAAAAACCTGATTTTGCTATATAATTTTATAACTTTAAAGAAAATTAGGCCTACTAGGAGACAATCTTCACACCAGAGATTTTATAACTAAGCAGGGCAGCAACACTATGAAATGAGCAGAAATTAATGCTCTAAAGAGATGCAGAGATGACATTGAAACCCAGGCATTCTGAGCACTCTGACCTTTGGACTTACCCACTGGACTAAAATCATAAAATAAAATCATCTAAAATAATTTTAAATACTAGGTCTTCCGACATTAAAGTGATACGTTACAAGACAAAACCTTTTAAAACTCCAATGATAAGGCACTAGTAAGACCCTCTATATCTCTGCAATTTTAGATACATCAATGCTTCCTTACAATGCTTTGTTTAGGTTGAATCATCAAATAAAAATTACACCCCTGAAAAACACAAATTGTCACAAGGGGCTTTTATTGAGCAGGGGTTTTATTTTGGAGGGGATTTTTTGAGAATTTTTTCCCTTGAGCTAGTATCACTGTTATAAGTAGATACAACTTTAGTGAGATTGACAGAATTTTCACTTTTTAAATGAGAGGTAAAGTACAACTAAATCTAACTCTAGGGAATTAAAAAGGATTCTTATGATATAAACTGTGAGTGACAGGTTCTCTTTTTAAAAATCCGTGCACCTATTTATGCATTTATCATTTGGACAAGGAAGCCCTCTTCCCTTCTCTGGTGAGACTCTACTTGGAGTATTTGTCTTGGGAGCCCTCAGCTCAGGGAAGACTCAGACATGCTGCAGCAGGCCCAGAGGAGGGCCACAGAAATAATCAGAGGGGTGAAACATCTCTGTGGAAAGGGCGGGAAAGCTGGGATTAGTTGGCCTTCCAATTTCATCAGGGGATAGAAGGCTCCAGGGAGACCTTATTATGGCCTTTGTGCTTATCAAGGGCTCGAAAGAAGGGTGGGGAGAAAGCTTTTACGACCTATTCTGGTAGGACAAGGGCTAATAGTTTTGAACTAAAGGAGGGTAGATGCAGACTGTGTACAAGGAAGTAGTTTTTTTACAATGAGGATGGTGAAATACTGGCACATTTTGCCCAGAGAGATGGTGGGTGCCCCATCCCTGGAAATATTCAAGGCCAGGTTGGACAGGACTCTGAGCAGCATGATCAGGTTGAAAACTAGACATCTAAAGACCCCTTCCAATTCAAATCACTCTATGGTTCAAAGACTTGGAGCTGTCATGAGCCAACAGAAAAAAAAAAAGGTACCTGTGAAGAGAAAATAGATATAGGTACATATTCTGTGTGTGCCTTCCAGTCTCCTGCCTCCTGAAATTTTATATAGCATCATGTCTCCTTAATTCCTTTTATTTAGAAAAAAAACATTTCAGAATTACAATCAGTCTAAGGCTTCATGTACATGTACTGTAATTTAAGTCATGTCAGTTTGATTTATGTTTTCATGTCTCATTGATGTCAACTTGATTTATGTTTTTATACTTAGCTGATGCTTTGAGTATTTCTTTAATGTAATGGCTCTGAAAGCCAGAAAAGGATCCCACTTAATAGTTGCATTTTATTTCCTAAGCAGTTGTAAATAGGTAAGTGAGATAGCAGCTTGCAGTCTATGTCCTAGTTGTACACTGGGCTCAATAAAGGGATGATTCAACACTCTGCTACCCTGCTGATGAGCCTCAAAATATTTATACAAAAATTTTTTTGAGAGATTCATAAGCATTGTGTGCAGGAATTCAGGTGGCATATCTATTTTTCATAATTCACTGGTCAGCAAAATAAGAATGAAAATAATTTTTTTGTAGTTCATATGGTCTACCTCTGACTGCCATCTTAGGAGATATTAATGACATTCTGCTATCACACTCACCGTTGTATGGACAAACAAAACCAACACTTTCATCATTCTCTTAAACCATTATATGAAGCAAGAAAAAATTTCATAGAGTTCATGTCTTGCCAGGGTGAGGATCCTCATTTAGTATGTTCACATCATAGCCTTAAAGAAAATATTTTCTGGTCCTGTAGACATTTTCTGTGTTGAATTCAGACTCAACTTATGATTAGGATATCTTTTACACCTCTTAGCCAGTTTTGTGCTCCAAAGAAAGAGAAATATTTTTAATCCTTCACACTAGGCAAGGGGAGAAAGTAGGATTATACCAATGCCAATATTAATTGGCATCAGATTTTCTGCCTCATTCATCGTATGTGCTCCATTTATTAGAATCATTCTCACCACTTTCATTTCACTGCTTTCCAGAAACTTTAGAATATTTATTTATGTGGATCATAATGTAGCAGGAAAAAAAAAAATTCTTTCAAGAATTCACTTGCCTTCTTTTTCACTTCTATGTTTGACATCATAGATATCATGTAATATTTTCATGAGGTTCTTTTGTTTGTTTTAGAGTTCACCAAGTAAAGACAAGAAGAAAGAGATAAAATATTCAAGTTCTTTCGTGGTTTTCTGGACTAATAAATGTACTTCATCATTAGTATCTCCCTTACCCACAATCATTTGTTTTACTTCAAATTCAGGAAAAAGTTCTGCATATGTTTTCTTGAATAAAATGGTGTTGTGATGGGCTGGGACTGTTGACACTCATCTCACAACTCTCTTCCCTGACAGGCATAAACTGGAGTTCTGTTCTTTTGATAGCCTGTTTTTTGTTTTTCATCTCCTAGGCTTCTTCTGTCTCCTATCCTTGTGCACATTGGAGGATAATTCCATTCGTTTCTTTTCCTGGATTGCATAATACCAAAATCTGGTTGTGAAACAGTGAATCAAAAAATGAGTTCTGTTTATGATTCTATGTAGTTGTTCCCACCAACAGACATATAACCCTACGATGTACCCTGTAATCTACTCACTTGCTCCTTATAGAGTTTTCCTATTTATGTGAAAAGAGGAAGACAACTTTTCACATTCATCATAAGCATGTGCCAAGAATTCAACAGAACAAATAACATGCTTCACTGATTCAGCACTGATGAACTAGAAAAACCCCAAGACAGTCTCCAAGCTAGAATTAAGGTTTGTACTTATCATGACACACACTACTTCTTTTTTTCTGTTTGGTACTGCTAAGAAATTTTCAGCATACAGAATTAAACTGAAAACAGAATATTTTATTGTATTCTAATTTACAACTTTGATGCACACCCCAAGGGAAAAAAAATTATCCCGTCACTGTTACCAGTTTTACAAAACCAATCCATTTCTGGTATCACAGCCAGTCACTTGATACTGAAGAAAGGTAAATGAGGTAGGATTCTGAGTCTGCTGTCAAACAAGCAGGACAAGACAGTACAGGTGTCTGATTGCATGTCCATACTGCTCATAATTTAAGAACAGTATATTTTAAAATTGTGGAAAGATCTATTGAGGACTTTGGGTTTGTTTGGTTTTGTAAATGTGCATAATAAAGCCTTCAATCACAATTTACCGTATTTATCATATAACACCTCAGAGGAAAGCTAAAGAACTTTGAATTTAAATCCCACTTACTGGGCATTTGCCCTTGACATCTAGGCTATACAGCTTTAAAGGAACTGAAGAACGTTCATAAAGAAAGCAGCCAAGAAGTAGCACAGCACAGAGAGAACATGAAATAAAAGAAATAAAGGAGAGGATAACAGAACTATCAGTCTGCTGTTTGTCTCCAAAAGTCTCATTTTTAAAGGTACTGAGCATTTTACAGCAATTAAAAGTAATAGAATTTCTAATATTCAACACTTACAGACATAAATGGCCCAATTGCCTCATAAATAATCGGATGCTTTTGTTTCCCATTTTAAGATGCCCTTAGAGTGCATTCAACAACTAATATAGGTTTTCAAGTCTGTACACTCAGTCACAGCTCTCTCTATTGCCAGCAATGCCTCGGAGTAGTCTCAGCGTTCAGTGCTTCAACACTGGACACTGAGTAGCACATGAATTGTGCAATGAAAGGCACAAGACCTCTGTCTAGGGGCAGTATTGTAATTTCCATGATAGTACAGAACAAATTACATTAACATAAAACATGTAAATCAATTGAAAATAGCCTGAAGGTAATTGTGTATTTCTTTGCTGAAGGGCGATAACAGGAATATTCTACTTGCAGAGCCTCTGAGCTCCTGTGTTCTTATCTCCTGCTTCTACTATGTACCTACACTATAAACCAAAGTTTAAATTAGAATTGTGGTTTTGCGGGCTATACAGCCAAAATTTAATCTAAAAAACCTGATTTTCGTTTGAGGTATACTAGCTTCTTACCAAAAGCACTTAATGGAACACTAAAAGCTTAATTTCGATCAGTTGCTCCATATTGTCCATGGTTTTATTTCACCATCCTAAACCTGAGTGTTCAAAGAACTTAATCCTATTAAGAACTGTTTCTCTTATTGGTAATTTTTTTATTAATGAATTTTATTGGGCTTTAGAATACAACGGTTAAAGTCTTTTTGAGTTTTAAACAGTTTTGAAAACTGTTTTAATAATGCAAGCAGAGAAAGTATGTTAATCAAATGCTTGGCATTCTCTAAAGCAGTACATGCAACATCCTTTAGTCTTCCATTAAAAAAAAATCCATTATTTTCTTATCACTTTGTTTTTCTCTTTTATCATTTTCCTCTTTAAGGCTTCTTCAACTTTTCTGTGCCCTTCAAATTTCTCTTCTGATTCTGCATTCTCCAGCCGTGCTCTTGCCCGCACGGTCACAGACGTTGTTAAGGATTCACTCTTTTTACTGTTTTCCTCACATCTCCTGAGCTATGGATACTATTCTTCATGTAGAGCAAAACATCCTTGATCTCCTGCTATGTGCACAGAAGATCTCATAGTGGCTTGTCTTCCACAGGCAGCAGCCTCTCCTCATGCAAATATGTGCAAATTAGTTTGCTCTCCTGCTTGTACATCAGTCCAAAGCAGCTCCTGTCTCTGACACTGGTATGTGCACAGCTCTAAACACCATTTCTTTACATTTTTAAAAGCAGTCAGAATAGAATTTTTGCTCTTTACCCATAGTATTTCCTGAATGTGGTGACAATAGTTTTTAATGCATATTTAGCACTGAGTTTGTGGGTTTTTAAGCAGGACTAAAGAAGCTGACAACTTTTACATTATTTATTGTTGCTGTTTTCTATTTCTAGGGAATTCAATAATTGTAAATATTTATATATATGAAAACAGCAAGCAGAAGGAGCAAGTTGGTTTAGCTGAAAGTTTCAAAGATGATCCAGCTGCCAGATTTCAGGGAACACTGGGGACTGATTACCACAAAACATTTCCAACATGTAGGTGCTTCAGTCCTTCTGAATGACCAGAATGTTTCACAGCCAAGACACATTTTTCAGAACATTTATTCCCAATCTGCCTTCAAAGAAACTACTACCTGCTGCTATAAACTTAGCTTGAAGATGTAAGAGGCTATCAACAGCTCACAAAATCAGACCCCTGGTGAAAAAAAAAACCAATTTACTCTAACCCTGTTAATTAAATTAATAAAATATTTTAAATGCAGAGTTTTTTCTGCATTTTTCTAATCCTAGCTATTTCTACTTTTTAGAACAAATAATAATCAACTAATAGATTCGATAGATTGAAAGAAATAAATAGAATTATAAAAAATTCTAAATGCACATTTCTGACAGAAGGACACATGCATAGAGGTAGTACCAATTATTATAAAGGCTATTGGGCTTCCATGTTTATTGTTTGGTGTTTTTAAAGAAAGCAATGATCTATGAATTCCATCCTTTTATTACAGAGGTATCTTTGTGGACATAATTTATGACACAGATTGTCGATTAAAAAAAAAACAACCAAACAACATTTTGAGCAGGTTTACTTTGATGTTTTGTAGACATTTTAAAGAGCAGACAAAACTCAGTTGAGAATACATTATAGCCACTTACAAATAAAGGAGGAAACACACAAATAGCAAGATAGTAGTTTCTGTAATAATAAAGTGCAGTGCAAAAAATGCCTTAGAAAGTGTCTTGTTCCTGGCCTATCAGCCTTGAAACACCAGAAGAAAATCTGCTCCCTACACACAAAGAAGCATTCCTGTAGTCTGCAGCTGGGAAAAAAGAAAAATTGTGCCTAACAAATGATGGGACATTTTCTAAAGGCACGCAGAGAAACTGCAATTCTACCAACATAAAGCAAAGGAGTTCTTTATAACTTACAGCGCTGAGGAAAGTGTGGGTTTTTTCACAATCCTGTGTATTTATCCTGACAAATGGAGAAATGTTCAGCCTAAAGCAACTGGGAGAAAGGAAAAAAAGAAAACACCAACCTTAGCTTTTGACTACATTCCTTAGGATCCACTGCATAATCTGAGCTTCTGAAGTTCAGTTGAAAGAACAGCAGTCCCTTGGAGAAGCACCTAATCTGCTCATGATAGATCTCACAGAATAAATGCTTTTTAACAACTTACCTCTTAAAACTTAATAGTAACATTTCAAACTCAAGAAAGTACATGTAATTTTAGAAATTCGAGGACATTTCAAAGTAGTTCTTCTAATTTTTCAGAGGAACAACTGAATGTATTCTGCCACAGGCTGAAGGGAAATTTCCAGTAAAGAAGGAATAATGAAAATGAGAGATGAGTTGCCAACGCCTGACTTTTACAGCTTGCATGCACTTCGCAAAACTGTCCCTTCTAGCAATGAATGAGCTCTGGGAAAAAAGGCAGGGTGGTTCCACCTTGCATGGGAAGACTCTGGAAGTGACCAGGGGACTAGCTGTGGGAGCTGAAGCTGAGGGTGCCAGAACATGTGTCCCCACCACAGCCCAGTGAACAGAGTGGTCCGAGGCTGGGAACAAGCAGGCAAAGGATGAGTGCCCAAGCTGAAATTCATCTGCTGAGCAAAGTCTGGAGGGCCCCAGGGAGCATCCTTGCACTCTCTTCCCTCCAGCCAAAGAGGCACAGGCAATCACAGCAGGCATGATTTTAAATGGCTTAGTAATTTTCCTGAAAAGAAATTCCAGGCATAGGTTCACAAGAACCACATTTTTTTGCGTTAATGGGTACACATAAATGGAAAGAGAGACAAAGTGAGAAATCAGAAGAAATATTTTACATTTTATTTTTAAATCAGTCTTAATTTATTTCTTATTGTTATTCAGACTAATTCATCTTTTATATTTCTAGAGATTTCCTCAGGTAGAGAAATGAGTGCTACATGAAAGAGGCCAAATCAATGCACTAGCTGAAGGGGAAGCTTTGATCATGGAGTGAAAGTGAACTTCTTTTGGGTAAGGAGACCCAAATCTATATCCACTCAAGAGGTGCATCGCTCAAGAAGCTCCTTCCACTTTTCAGTGTGCTACAACATAACATATGTTCAATAGTAAAAATCAAGTTATTATGGGTGCATATGCAAAAGATTAAGATATAACTGTTCCTCCCAAGCTGGCACTGATTCAGCAGAGGATAAGGCAAATCCATTCTAAAAAATCTCTGTCATTCACACAAGTTTGTATACTAAATACTGTCCCTATGATTTCTGCATGTCTGCTCCAGTATGACTGATGAGGTAAGGAGAAATAATCTTTCCTGAAGCAAATATTATGAGATAGCAAAACATAAATGCAATGTCTTCTATTTAAGATATTTTATTACCTAGCACTTGCATTTACATTCCCCTAGTGTAGGGCATAGAAAATGAAAGGTAACTACACAGAAATTTTAGAAGCAGGATACCTTGAAAGATGTCTGATTTCACTAAAATGTCTGGATTGTACAAGCAGAATCAACATGACTGAGTAGACAGCCAAGATCTGGAAATTAATCAGGTATCTGAGTTACAAAATTGAAACACCAAACTGAAAGTAGTCTTGTTTAATGCTTGGATTTGAAGCATTGTAATCAAATGCAAAATGTAACAACCCCAAGTATTGACAGTATTAGCTTCTACAGTAGTAATTAAAGCTACCTATCAGAGAACTCTCTTAAAATTAGTTAGCAGTCCTACTTTTGAAATAACCTACCATCATCTTTCATTCTTTGCTAATGTTTCTGTTTGTTTCTGATTTGCAATGAGCATGAGCAGTAAATTAACCAACCACCATGTCTTCATTTATTTTTGCAAGTCCCCTGCAAAAGTAGAAGCAGTAACTGTAAATCATGGTCATATCAATAGTGTTACTTAATGGGATGCATAGGTAGTCAGCAAATCTCAATAAAAGAAAAATGAGAAAGATATAAAAGCTATTAAGAGTATTGCAAGAGGAAACTCCATTCCAGGCGATGTACATTCTTCCTGCAGAAATTTGTAAACTTTTTTCTTAATTTCCAGCTTGGAGAGGAAAGCAGCCCTTCAGCCAGCAGAGAGTTAACTATTGCCAAGCTAGGCATGTTGCTTACTACAGGTTTACACATTTATAGCTCCTTGCTTACAATAAAATCAATGCTCACTGAGTAATTGACTCAGAATTACGGTTAACAGTAATCAACAGGAAAGATGTGTTGTGCAATACTGTAACAACAGCTCGCCCCAGAGGCAAGGCACTGCTTCAAAGCCCATTAAAAAAAGGCAAGGCACTGCTTCAAAGCTCTTCCTTTAAAGTGCAACCTCACACAAAGCATCTCTTCCAAACTAGGCATTTTTAATGTCTCTCATCAAAGGAGACATAAATGAGGTAAGAGTTCAACGGGATCATAACAATTAAAGCTTCTGATATCTTCCCAAGACACTTCACATCACGTAATCTTGTTATCATGTATGCTTCCACACCTGTTTTCATGGTCTGGTTTTGCTGGGACTTCTAGCATTCGTGTAAGGAAATTTGGGGCTTAGTTTTCTAGCTGGTTTTCTTACAGACTAGGACCTGCAGCTGACCTATTGAAGTAAAAGGATTTGGCTTATTCCTTCTAAGGTCAGTGCAAGATGCTTAAATGTCAAGAATCCATTTTCAAGGCATTTCACTGAAGAACAAAAAAGCTGACATAGCATCTAGGTTGAAAGATTCATATAATCTATGCAGCTACAATTTGAAATTCTGACAATTTTTACCCCAAAAACTATTTATTCTGTTTTTGTGAACCATTCCACTGAAATAAATTAAATTAATTACAACGTTGAATAGAATAGAATAGAATAGAATAGAATAGAATAGAATAGAATAGAATAGAATAGAATAGAATAGAATAGAACAGAATCATTCATCTGGAAGGGATATACTACAATAATCCAGACCAACTACCTGACCATTTCTGGGCTGACCAAAATTTAAAACAAATTATTAAGGGCATTGTCCAAATGCATGTTAGACCCTGCCAGACTTTGTCCATCAAACATCTCTCTAGGAACTGTGTTATGTCCAGTCAAAATCTCCCCAGGGGCAGCTTTGAATGATTTCCACATATTCTATCATTGGATACCAGGGAGGACACACCAGTAAAACATCAGCAAGTGACCTCACTAAGATGAAAAACAGCCCCTATTTTATATAATAAAATTTTAAATTAAAATCAAACTAACAATCCTGCTTTACTATGCAAGGAAAGTAACAAAAATATACAAATAATGTCCTTATTACTATTTAAAATACATTTTCCCCACTCAAAAAAAAATTTACTTGCTTGATCAAACTAGCTGGGCAACCAGTACCATTTTTTAAATTGGACAGCTGAGTCTGATCACTTGTGCCAGGTCAATACCAATTCTTTATTGTGCAATTAATCTAAGTTGACTTATCCACCACATTAGCAAGGAACTTGATTTTTAAGGTATAGCTTAATTTAGGTGAATTTAGATCCTTCCATGGCTAAAAGACTGCACAGGCATAGCAAAAATCTCACATCTCTGCCCCAGAAGAACATTGAAATCTGCAGTTATCATAGAATTTTGAAATCTGAGTTTAAAAATATAAATGTGTTTCAGGAAAAAATTAAAATTAAAAAAAAAATATATATATATGTAGCTGTACAGTTCACTCTGTGACCCAGGTGTCTATGCTCTGGTACATCCCCAGGAGCAGATGTACTTCCCTAGGCACCAACGAAAGTTCTCTGGGCTGCAAGTTTGTCATACCCAGAAGTTTTACAGAAACTCCTCCTGTATTTCACTACATCCACTACAACAGTTTTACATTTTTACTTCTCCTATACTTGACTATATTCTATTTAAAAGAGTGTGTTCAGATTTGCATTTTGCCTTCTGTACTTAAGCCTTCTATGGGCTTATGTACAGAATATAGAATGATTATAAGGTTTAATGAGGGCATTTACTTCCCAGTTTACAAGATTCTTTAGGGGACAGGGTTTGACTTCTACAGCTATTGGATTAAATAAAATGGCAACCCATCAACATGCTTTTAGAAACAGGTAACTGGATATGTGGTTGATGCTTAAATCTGAAAGGAAATTATATTCTTAAAGCACTAAATTATTTGACAATGAACCAAAGCTTTTTGACACTAAGGTTTTGTATTCATTTCCAGAACTACAGAAAATGGCACCAAGCTGAGATATTGCCAAATAGTCAAATCACTGAACTGTACTAATGGGAAACAGTGTTCTAAGTGGAGGAAAAAACATATGGAGGCTGCTGTGAGACTCACTTTCTCTCAATTTTCTTGTCTTTAATTTCACTTTGTATCACACTCTAAGGCGAAATTAATGAACAGAATTAATTAAAGTGAAAGTGAAATTTCTTTTAAAAAGCTTTAAAATCTTAAAACACAACACATTCTCAACTTAGTTCAATGTTATGCATCAGATTCAGGCCTAAAAACTACACATATTAATAAAACTTATACTAGATCAGACTCTGATCTTTTGGATACATTTATTTTTATGTGAGACTATACACATAGTCAGATGAATGCAGATATTGTCTACAGCATAAATAAGGAAAAATACTTACAATTATCAATATTTATTATGAACTTTAAGATTTGAATGCATGTATCTATTTCATGCTTAGAAAATTTTTGTATTTAGAAAATTTCATATTTAGCTTCTTTAGAGATAATAACTGCTAATAAAAAGCACAAAAAATGCAGTTAAATATATTTAGAATTCCTTGATATACTGATGTTTTGGTTGATTTTTAAAAGCCTGAAGACATCCAGTATCTAATATGGTGTCTTTATCTGCAGGAATTAAGAAATCTCAGACAGAAACTATTATAAGAACAAAATTCTGAAAGAAGAAAATAACAGAGGAGTGTCTGGGACTATCATACACTGCTGTAGAATTATTACAATCCACCTGTGCATTATTACAAGACCTGGGTTTTGTCACTATCATGTATTTATATGCCCTATGGTGTAGTAGGAAAAAGAATTTCAGAAAAACTGGCTATCATGTGCTCCTACTGAAAGATATTTTCACCAGTTACAAAATCCATGGCACCTTGGGCCATTAATCATCTTTAAGTAGATAAAAAAGTGATTCAGTATTTAAAAGAAACATTTTTAGTATTTACTGTAGCTATTGGAAGTCACCAAACAGCTGCACAGATGAATGGAAATGAATGGGAATGAACATTTCATGAGAGACGTCAGTAGGAGATACTGATGAAAGTTTGTGCATAAGGATTTTTTTTTCACAGTCAGTAGTAAGGATTCTTTCTTATTCCTTCAGTTTAGAATGATTTTCCCTGAAAAACGAATGCCAGTAGTTTGTGTTAGTACACCATCTTGTGGATAACTTGTCTAATTGGGTGTTGCTGCAGCAGGCAGCAGAGGAAGCAACAGGATTACTTCTTATCCATCCAACACTTACAGCCACAGCAAATCTCCCTTTTATATGCATCTTGACTCCTTTCCAAATCTGCTTGTGAAAGCTAAATCACTGAATGTGAAAGAAGATGTATCTACATGAAGAAAGATTAATTATTGTAAGTACTTTCCTTAAGACACACTTAAAACTCTGTTTGGAAGAGATCACAGGTATTAAGCTCTTTAGTATACTATACAATATATACAATAAACCCAGGAATAGAGAACTAATTGTCTAATCCACTGTATAATTATACCTTCACTGTTCTTGTGCTCATTGGAAGATAAATGCCAGCTTTGAAAGCACCTGTTGTTCTTTAGTACCAAAAATGCTGTTGTCCTTCTTCATAGCTCAAGCATTAAATCCAAATGTCTTCCATGATCTATGGTGCTTCCAAAGCATTATTGAGACTGCTATCTATTTCAGACAACTGGGAAATAAACAATTATGGGCTAAGCAGAAAGTGTGGGAAAGTTTCAGGATTTTCATATTCTTCATTTTTATACATCTATGGTAGATGATCCCATTCTTTACTGTTTAAAGTTACAAGTGTTTGAAAGTGATCTAATTTGATTTTGTTTGATTTGAATCCCTCCAGGTTGGTTTCCCTAGAAGGGACCATCCAGAAACATTGCAGAGAGTATGAGATATCCTAACTCACATGTGCCAAAATTGAGGCCTCGAGCTATTTCAATCCTGTATTTGATTAGTGCATCAAGACACATGAATTTTCATTCTACATGACAAATTTTCACAATGAAGACAGTGGAACAGACTGCCTTGGGAGACTGTATAGTCAACATAAAGTTAGCATAGTGCAAAATCAATTTGAAATTATGTGAAGGCTGCTATTAGCAATATATATGTTTAGAACAACTACAAGGTCCAGACCAGTGCAGGGTATAGCTTATTTGGCTTAATTTCTGTGTAAACTGCCTTTTTTGCTCTCTTCACTCTGCAGGGTAACACAAAGAATTTGGAAAAGTATATCAGGGTCCCAGTGCTGGAATTACCTGCCATGAGCAATATATACACACTGCTAGAACAGACCCACATAGCCTCTCTGTAATAGTTCTGAAAGCAATTCACATGAAATATCAGAAATTACAAAGGAAGCAAGATCGATTGATCTATTTACCACCTATTAAAATTTGTGTAGAGGAAAAACCTTCTAAACAAATACTTTTCCAAAATGCTCTTCCAACGGCCCTATAGTTTATGTTCTTTGGAGAGCAGCTCTCTTGGAACCTTTCCCTTGCATTCTCTGCTCTTACTTCTGGCCAAAATGAAGATCGATCAAAAGCGTAAACCAGAAGGGATAAGAAAAATCTTAAACAAAGAAGAATCAATACTTACAACTTCTATGTCCATAGATTTGTGTTGCTTGCTGCATTTCATCTTCTACAAATACCAGCAAATCAACTTATATTTATTATGTAATAAAATAACTGGATATTTGGTGATACAAGTGAATTGAGTCCAGTGTGCTTTGCTGCATTCTGCAATATTATAAAAAAGGTCTAGTAGGATTTTTTTTTTTCTTTCTTTGCCTTTCTAGGTTTATTATTTAGGCCTGGATTGTTCTTTAGAAGCCATATTGTTTGATACTGTATTTTTATAGGGCTAGATTGGATCTTCAATGAATATACTTAAAACACCAACAGAGAGGTAGCACAGGGATATTTTATCTGTTGATGATGTCAAACTGGGAAAGAAATCAATCAGTACAATCAGTTGGATTGTTTTGGAAACCAGCACAAACAAGTTAGTAGATGTATCATTAAGGGACTGAATGCATAATAATCGATGTTCTTTCAAACAGGGATTAGAACCTGAGTGCACTGAAGTAAAAGCTAATCTGAAGTAAATGGTGGTTCTACAATGTTCCTTAGTGCAGTTTGAGTTGACAGAATTAGACAGAAATGGCAGAAAACATAGAAAAGTAACTAGAGCCAATAAAACTGAATATATTTCCTTTGTGACAACTTTTCATTCTGTGCTCTGCTGCATACTTACTCAACAGACCTTAACATAAAAAGAGGGTTGCTTCACAATGTTGCCTCATAACTTTCTGGCATTTTAATTTACCTCATTTCACAGTTAGAAGAAATCAAGCCTGGGATGAAGTGTAAAAAAAACATGTTTTTGGAAAGACAGCAAAACACTTATAGCTGCTTCAGTTGGTTGGCTAAACAGAAATACAGACAAAACATTCATATCAACATGTAATGATAATTTTTTCCAGAGAAAACAAATATGTAAAATTTTATTTGATAAAGCTATTTCCATTTTCATTCCAGAATAAAATGTTTTCTGTTTTACCTTTCCTCTATAATGGAGGAAAGAAGTGAAACCTCTGATTAGCTTGCTATTTTATCACTGTTTTCAGTTTCTAAAACTAGACCTCAAAATAAGCGTTAAAGTGGTTCGCTTCAAAAGTTTCCAAAGGGCATTCCAAAAATTACAATCATGCTTCTGTTTCGACTTTTCTGTAGACAGCTTAATCCTTTTACTCCATGAACACTCATAGGTGGGCTTGTAGCATTTTCTGGTTTTGGTTTTCCCAAGTGTTCCATTGCAAAATCATCATAATTCCATCGTTGACAACTTTGCAGTTTGCGAACTCTTTTTGTTTGCATTGGCTTTTTCTGGGGCTGCCAAAGCAGCATTCAAATGGTGAAGTACAGTGGAGATCAGTTAATTTTGTTAACCCAAGGGGTGGGGTCCATTCTCATTCTTCTACCAAATAACACTGATATCAATGTGACAGTGTGCCACAGAATTTCTTTCTTCTTCTGTAATAATAAATTAGCAGTCACAAATCGAGAGGTCAAGAACAAAGTATTTATCTGCAAAAATTTTGTTTGACCTTATTATGACTTCACACTGACGATTAATGTTTGCATTGGCAGTGCTTTTAGAATTAATCATGCTGTGGAGTGAACATGATATAAAAACTAGTTTTTATTGATTTAATTTTCACAGAAACTTAAAAGACTTTTAATGAACTGGCTAAGTAGGAAATCATTAAGGCTGTCAATACTGTCCTGGAGGATTGGAGATGTATCTTTCAATTTCCTACGTATTGTTGTACAAATCATCTAAAAAAAAAAGTTATCAGATATGTTCTTTCTTTTGGTGTGTGAATTGCTTATTCTGATTCTAAGAGTGGATGCAGAGGTCACAACTTCAACTCTGAAAATTGTAGTAACTTCTTTAAAAAAATCTAAATCATGTCTAGTCATTTGAAATGGGACACTGAGAAGGACTGTGCAATTTCTGACCCTCATGTTTGATGATGAGAAAGCTGTGAATCATGTGCTTCTGAAATGGAAATGAACACTCAGATTCCTGATGTGTTGGAGTGTGTAACTGATGCTTGTGAACCAGAAATTATAGTCATAATCAATAGAGAAAACCCTCAGGAAATGCATTGTTCCTCTTTCTGATACCTGCTGAACAACAGAGATAAAGCACAATATTAAACATTTGCTTTTTATGTGAGCACCATCTATCCTGTGTTCTGAGTGAACCACAAATTGTGAAAGAGAACAGTATGGTAACAATAGAATCAAGTCTCGCTCAAGACAAACAGTAGGAGAGGGTTTCTACTGTGCTTTAACTTTGCCATTTCCTAGCTTCTGACATTGTGACTGCAAATTGAATGTTTAATTTGCTGAAGGGAAAAAGTCATTACACGAAACATTTATAAAGCAATGCAGTGACACCTCAAGAACAATTAGTCTCAATAAGCAAGAAATCAGGCAAAGAGAGTGAGGGTTCACCTGTGTGGTGAACAATGAACTTCTGTCAAAACCCAAGCACAAGCAGAAGACACACAGAAGGTGGAATCACAGACAGGGCACTAGGAATGAATATTGAGATGCTGTCAGATTATGAAGAAATGAGATGAGGAAAGCCAAAGTCCATCTGGGATTAAATTTGGCCAAGGATGCCAAGGACAGCAAGAAAGGCTTCTTCAAATACATCAATAACAAAAGGGAAACTAAGGAAAATGTGGGCCTGTTACTAAATAGAGCAGCAACCTTGGTGACAGAGGTTGCAGAGAAAGCAGAAGTAGTGAATGGCTTCTTTTCATAGATTATCACTGACAAGGACAGACCCCAGAAATCCCCCAGGAGACCAAGGAGGAATGGCTGATCTCCCAGAATGCTGGGAAGCTGCTCAGAAGGATCTCAACAGGCTGGAGAGCTGGGCATTCAGTAGTGGGCCCACATCCTATTCATAGCAAAACAGCATGGATACTGCCTTTGCTAAAAAATATTACATAAAAAAGTTAGATATATACATATCAATATAGCCAGGGACACAGAGAAGTTTCTTCCTTATGTGAATCTGTGCAGACTAATAACAATCTAGAAAATGCAGTAGGAAATCCTTTTAAATACCCACTGAATGGATCTCATCAACTCACTGACTGCAGTTACAATACCTGCTCCCAGAAAGCTTTTAAAACTACACAGTTAATAGAAACTAATAAATAATTTCTGGTTCAGGAAAGCAATGAATAATGCATTACATTACCCTTTAAATGTGAGAATTTCTGTGACTTTACAGAAAATCTAAGTAATTCAAAACATTTTACAGATCTTACATAATCCAGTTTTTTTAAACTCCTTCCGAACAATGCAGCACCAAAAATTTCTTATTCCCCCCTGCTTCCCATAATTCAGCAGATTGAGTCTTAGATATTTCCTTCTGGCTTCTCACTATCTACAGTACTGAACAGCCACAGCTCTGGTTTCCATGAGGAAGGCATGAGAGGTAAGAATTTATTAAATACTTCTCTTTTCTGGAAATTTTCTTGCAAAACGTAAGAGCAGGCTTTCAACAGAGCCTTGCTTCAGCAAGGGCTCTGCCAGCTTCCAATTGTGTTCAACAACTGCCTGAGAGCCTTAGTCCCATTGCACACACAGAAGTGAACCTGGCAATGCCACTTCATTCACTTGTCTTAAAACTGTGCCTCTCTACCTCCTTGTAACTTATTGTCTGAAGAATAGGGGAACGTGGTAATGAATAGAATCCCCACTTTATTTTATGCACCACAACCCTGTAGTGTTGTGTCTACTTTTCTAGTGCCTTCCTCTCAAGCTTATTTTAAATCCATATCACTGGGCTTAAGTGGCATGGAGAAACATGAATGAGGTCTATCCAACCAGATTAATCAATAGAGAAGACTCAATGTTTATAGAGTATCACTGAAAATATAGAAACTTTTTTTTTATTTCCTTAAGAATAAGGATAATGTTAATAATGTTCTGGGAATCAGCTTCTTACACATGTCAATAATGTGACAATAGTCACTGTCAGCACTTCTGACAAGAGCCTTACGGTGAGGGAAGCTCTATGGCACCCAGCACAGCTCTGACGCATGGGAAGGCCAGATTTTTCTTGTTTAGGAGAAAGAATACCAATGCAGGAGGCAAGTTAAAGTCCAAAGAGAGCTCAAAATTACTTTAGTTTAAATTGCCCTTATGGGAGCATGGCATAGCTTGTTTGCAAATGATTAATTCTTTTTAATTTCTGCACAGCTACAGTACAGCATAGTGTTGGAAAATGCATAATCTGCCCACCTGGAAAACACTGAGCAAAAGTCTTTAGAATGAAGGATTGGGGCATGGTATCAAAACCTAACAGTATTCTGCACACCAAAACCATTATTTATCATTTGGATGATCACTTGCTTTGCTCAAGGTTAAAAACCAGAGGAAGTGTGTTGACCAAAAACATTCAAATCTTGTCAGTGTGCCATTTTGACCCAGACAAAAATCTGCTACGGTCAAGGAACCATGTTTACTAGCTGGAGTGCACAGAACTGATGAAATATGCTTTGCCACACATTCAATTTATACATTATAGAAAAAGTAATTTATTACTACACCTATTTCTTGGTATTCTAGGCAGGTCTTG
This sequence comes from Dicaeum eximium, assembly GCA_013396995.1. Classification (NCBI taxonomy): domain Eukaryota; kingdom Metazoa; phylum Chordata; class Aves; order Passeriformes; family Dicaeidae; genus Dicaeum; species Dicaeum eximium. The sequence continues at coordinate 157,690 of VWZP01008314.1, read as the reverse complement.
CTGGTTATTTTTTCTTTGTTACCACAGGGTTTCTCATCATCACCGGTATTACTCCGTTTTACCTTGTGCAACTAAGTATAAGCACTAAAACATGGCCACTAGGATTTTTCAAATACCCAGAGGTCTGCTCATCACTAGGAACTTGCACCTTGGATTAACAGATCAAAAATAATGGGCTGAACACCTCACTAAGGTGAGCACTTCGAAAGATAAAAGCAGAAGGTAATTGAGAAATACAAGAGGTTCTGATACAAAGATCTCTTGAGCTCAGAGAAGAGACCAGTGTCGCATGAGAAACGCAGTGAAGTCTCTTGTGTGTGGATATGGAAACGTATGTGTGAATAGAGACAACACAATGTGGACCTTTTACATTTTCTTACTCATCTGCCAACACATATCATCCTAAATGATTCACTGTAAACTGACTCACCATATCTTAATGGATTCCTTTTACAGATGCATGAAGTATAAATACTGTGCAGGATTTCTCAAATAAGAGTCCTTCAAAACAACCGCACCAACACCCAAACCAGTACTTTTTCAGGGTCTTAAAAACTATATCCTGAAAACATCCCTGCACTATTTTATTGTTCAGTCTGGTTCTGGTTTACTGCAGTGATTAATATTTCAACAAGTGATTAATGTTTAATACTTTTTGTATCCCAAATGTCTTCCGTATAATCAGGTGGTTTCAAATAAAATAATTTTATATTATACCTGAATGAAATTACCTCAGAAAGAAAAAGAAATGCTTTGCATCTGTAGAAACAAACTTGCTCTTCTGTAATCTACTTATTTAGAGAACATAACTACTTTCTTGCTATTTTTTATGCATTTACAGGGTACTCACAAATGCTCTGAGCAGAATAAAAAATCAGAATTCAGTGATTTGCATAACCCACACCAGTTAATTCTTCCCATTATGGTTTGTTATTTTATGTATGTGTTTGAAATCAGCACACTAAGAAGAGCTCCAGAAAACAGAAAGCACATTCATATACCACTTTTCTGTGTTGAACCAGAGAATTTTCTTTTTTCTGATTTTTCATGTATTTCATTGTGTTTTAACATGAAAATTTTGTGGATTCCATGTAACAAAAGCGCAAAACTGATAAATAAAACCTTTGTAAACTAGTAGTAACATGAAACAAGAAAAGTGATTACTTAAAAAAAAATACTCAGTAAACAGCAGCAATATGGGCCCTTCTCACTGGTCAAATACTTCTCTTTGCCCACTGGAGTTCTTCACAACATTGATCAGCCATAGAAGTGGTTGAAAAAATTTTGCACAAGCAAAATTGCTGTACAGGGAAAAGGTTTCCTGAAAACTTACAGATCTGCCAATGAAGTAGTTCTACTTCTTGGTAGGTACACGCATGTTTAATTGCTGTTAAACAAATGCTGCCTGTCACAGTTAAAAACCTCAAATCCAAAAGGGGAATGAAGGAACAAAATGAGGTGACCAGGAAAATTTTTAAAGTTACTTAAAAAAAAAAAAAACAAAAACAAAAACAAAACCAAAAAGAATAATACTGCGCAGTTTAACTACTGTGCAGTTTAACAAAAACAATCAATAACAAAGAAAGAGGGGGGAAAATCCACCACAAATATTTTGTATCTGTTGTGGATACCACAGGAAATGTAGCTATGCTGGTAGAACGCTTTATCTTTGTATGCTTTCACTTCACTATCCTTTTATTGACCTAAATAAAAGTCCAATCTAATTTTCTACCTTAAAGACATTGAAATCAGTTTTAAGGTCATATTACCTGTAAGTAACAGATAAAGCACTCCACATAAGCAACATGGAATATCAGATTTCAAATATGCCAGACAGAAATATCAAACCTAACCTGTAGGCATACACAAAAACAAAGCACTGGGGCTCACAGGTACATTTTTTCTCTATGCTGATTCCGAAATGACAGTGACTTCCCCACCACCATGGTCACTTCTTAATAAGAAGTAGAAAAGTCTCTTCCCACCACATTTAAAATATCTGTGGAGAAACAATGCTAGATAAAGCGAAATGAGGCTGCAAGCTATACTTTTCCATTAATGGAAAAGAGTTTGAAAAGTTCAAATTTAGTCACCAGGAAACATTTCTAAATATGTTTAAGTAACTGGAAGTGCTGCCAACACTGGATTAGCACTGTACCACATGCAATTCCTCATGCCATACACCAGAGAACATGTGGACTGATGGAAATAAATTAAAATTTAGTCTTTCATTTTTGTCTGTCATTTTTCAGAACCCCCTAAGTTACTGTTGATACAGAACTCAAACAGAAGCCTTTTCACTTGGGGAAGCCAGATGCTGGTCTCTGTACACTGAAAAGAGGGAAAGTTTGGATCTTCTCAGTGGTCATTAGTCTGCAGATGATTCATGTTCAAATGAATATTGGTCTAGAGCTTTCTAATGGCAATTAATGAGATAAATAGTTACATTTTCTGGAAAACCTAAGGAAATCCTCTTATTGTCCACCTAAGAAAAAAAAAAAATAGAAAGAAACATAGTTTTATTCTCTCACTCCAGACTAAAAGTATTTTAATATTAATCAATGCTCATTTGTGGTATGACTTTCTAATGTACATCATATTAATGCAATAAAAATCTCCAACTTCACCAACATAAGAATAGGCATCAGAGGTTTTTCACACCTCAGTGCTCCCTCACCAACCAGGTGACTGCTTCTAAAGACATTATGTCCCTGTTATAAACCAATATGAGCTGGCATTGGTACAGTGCTCCTTAAATAAAAGAATAAAAGAATGCTGTGCTACCAATTTACATGCCTCATAATAATGTTTTTCCAGCACTTGAAGTGTTTAAGAGCAGAAAGTATGACAGGTAAAAAAGAAAGGTATGATACAGAGACACTGAGACTCATTTTATTCTCATCTATGCATATATGAAGAACAAGGGTAAAATCAGGGGAATTACACCTGTATAAAAGTGGCACAGGGGAGGAGTTCAGCTCATGGCAGAACACACAGATTTAAAGTGATCTGATTCTTAGGTGTACCAATGCACCACAGAGGAGCACACAAAGCTCTGGGTCTGTCTTTGACTGACCTAGCACCTAAACTGGAGGAGGATGCAACATCCCTTCCGACTCTGTGGACGCTGGGCCATCCTAGGCAGAGCATGTACACAGCCGGGAAAAGTGGTTCCAGCACACACAAGCCTTCATTAGGGCTTTTCATTTGACTTTAGGAAGTTTGTGTTTAGTTTATTGAGAAAGCTCCTCTCAAATACACACAGATGCAGCCTAGTCATTTATGTGAATGGAACTGAGCCAACGCAGAGCCGAGGGCACTGGGCAAATTCCTTCCCAGCTTCCGTCATTGCACGTGTCAGAGGGAATTGTTACTGGGTAAACTGTCAGCTCAGATGCCCCCTTGGTGCTGACCCTACAAATGTGAGTAGAATACTTCATTATCAACTTGGTGCAACTACAGCAAAGCTGCTAAAGATCAAGGGCGTTCAAAGACAGCGGTGACATTTATCAGAAGTTTTACATTTGATTAAAGAAGACAAAAATTGAGCTCGATAGGCACAACTAGAAGCACTAGATGCTAAATTATTCTGTATAATTCTGTGGTTCAGAAGCATGAATTAGCTGATGCTCCAGGCAGTGAACTGTTGAAGTTTAAATGTGAGAAGTTCTGCCTATTCCTATTAACAAGAATTGAAATTTTTGTCAATAACTCTCTCACACGTTCCGTATATACCCATGCAATGACACCCAGCAGGACACAGGTACCAAGTACTTAACTCCAACTTCTTCTGAAATATCCCATAACACATGTCTAAACATGTCATAATTCTGAAATCCACTTCGAGATAATTAAAAATATGTGGTGATGAATAGGGCAGCCAACTTCAGATTTGAGACAAACCTCTGTTTTGAATGTACTTTATGGAGTTATAATTAAGACAAATCCATCAAAATGTTGCAAACATCATGGTGACAGAGCAATGGTGCACAACATGATCATACATCCCTTCTATCAGTACTAGTGTACTAGCAGTACTTCTTGCCACATAATAATTATCTGAAGGAAGCAATTAAAATATAAAGTAACTTTTTAAAAACTTAATGTGTAAGTATGAGCTTAAATTTTTAATGAAAGATGACACCCATATTCCTCCTCAGAATATTGTCAGTGCTAAGAAGAAAAGATCAGGTTTACCAATTTTAAACAAAAGAATACCATGATGGTATTCTGCATTTGAGCCCACACTTTGTCCATTTATCTTGTCTAAAATTATAAACTTATATGTTTTATGAATAATATTTGTCTTATCTTCTGAGGCTTTAGTTCTTTAAACCATTTCTATATTGTAATATGAATTTCAATTTACTTAATTTCATCTCACTTAAGTCCACTCACTTAATTTTCAGAAGGTCTGTTTTGCTTTGACTTTTTGGTCTAAGTTTGAGTAAATCAATGTCCAATTCAAAATAAAACAGCAGTTACAGAAACAACACAAAAACTAGTTGTATCTATATGTGATACTACTGAGCTCCTGCTGTAGTTATTGTGATCCTTCACAATATGGATTACCTATTTGTCCTTCAAAAAACTCTTACTGGTTAATCTGGAAAGTATATTTATAATCATTTAGCCATAATTTTGAAAAAGGTTAGACAGTATTAGTACAGTACATTTTAAAGCAAAGAAATCATCAATTTCCATTTTACAAGATCTATTCTCCTAAAGCATAAGGTCACAAAAATGTAGTCTATTAGCACTTCTCTTGCTACTTTTTAAATAATTAATTTCTTTGCTTTAAGAGTTCATAAGAGTTCATCAAAATATAATCTTGAAGGATTGTTTTCATGGTCTAATATTGATTAAAAATATAACTTTTAAGCTCTTAAATGCAAACCTACAAAAAATTACAAAGCACATTTCCTTTTCAAAATTGAGATATAAGTAACTATATTTGCAATTTTCAGATCAAATGTTCAGAAACTTCAGTTCCCAAGGCTTTACATGTCAATTTCTTTTTTTTTTTTTAATACTGAAGACAAAAGCAAAATTAGAGTTGATCTTGGGAAGTTCTGAAATATATCATAGACAAATTTTAAAAAACCACTCAAACCCTACAAATAACAATACAGAAATATCTCTATGTTTTGTTCAGTACACTAAAATGCATTAGTTTGTATGTCTTTCCAATAGTACTAAAACTTTATTTTAATAAACTGTTCTGGAATCTGTTTATTAAAAACCTTCTCATAACTGAAGTTAATAAGGTTTTGATATTTTTTAAAAACTGTGTTTCTCCCCTCTGTAACTTTTAAGCATTCCTTATATCTGTCAAAACTTTTATCTGTCAAAACTGCACATGGACACAAAGTCATTTAAAGTAATATACTCAGATAAACATTTTGCTTCACATTTTTGTTATCCTAAATCAAAACCGGGAAAACTATTTTAAGGTGAAATACTGCAGTAAGAAAGGCATCCCAATTATTAAAAGACTACCTTCTTCAAAGGATAGAAAACAATAAATAGTGATTATATTTTCTCCTTTTTCTAGCTATTAATTGGCTCATCTTTTATTTTGCTGTAAGATATCTTACTGTTATTGTTCCCTGCTTATGAATAATAACAAGCAGGAGGTTATTGATCACAGAAAAAGGAAAAAAAAACTGTTCTAGACCAGATTATGTACAGTTGTGTGTCTACAGCAGGAAAACTTATTTTGGCAGGATTCTGGTTATAGTGAAATTAATGGCAAAAAATACAGCTACTTCAGAGGGATCAAGTCTTGGAATAAAGTAGCATCCAACCTTTACAGTGTTTCTCAGGTTACACAAGAGAAATTATTTTAAAATAATGCATACTTAATGAAACACTGCTGACAATTCATTTAGGCATAAATGTTTTTTGAAGAAATTACAGATGTTACCTGATGTAATGTTACAGAAAAGTAATGTCCCTACTAGCCATTTCCCGGCCAAGAAATCATTATAACTGTGACGTATTTACCATCAGCAAATGATTATTCATTTATTCTCCCACATGCATGAAATTACTTGAAGTTTCAGTGTTACACTATTCCTCATTTGTACCACTCTTCTCTGCCATTGTGCATATGTTCTATAACATTGTTCTTGAAATCCTGACATTAGAAAACAATATCTTCAAGGTCTTCACACAATTATTTTAATAGTGCATATAGTTTGGAAATATGCTACTGTCTTTGTCCCAGATCATTTGTAACACCTTGATTTTCTCAAGTGTATTTAAATTGATCTCAAAATAAATTTGTCTGGCAGTCAGCTGGCCACACCCTTGTGAATTTACCATTACTTATTCGTGTAACACATGCCACAAATGACACCTTTAACAGCAGACATGTAGGAGCTCAATATCCAGCTTTAGGTGCCACTTGATGCGTGGGAATAGCTAATAGCTCACCACAGACAAGAAAAATTACAAGGATTTACTATCTTCTTACCTAAGAATAAGAAATCAAGTATGGCACAGCATGCCCAATTAAAATGTACTTCCCACTGTTAGGATGTGGTTAAAACTGAGAGTTCCTGAAAGGTGCTCCATCTCACAGCAAAACTCAGATCACCAAAAACCTTTTATATTCTGTACTGAGTGTTCACGTTCATTAGTTCATCAATTTGAACATCATCAAAAAACATTGATTCTATCACCTTTGCTGCCAACATTTGAGCCGTTTGAGATTATATTTGACCCAACTGATTCCTGCTTCACTGAAATTGTTTGTATACAACTTGACAGCTTGATTTGAGATCCAGTGATTTGTTGGGTAGAAATGCCATGCCATTGGGCTGCATAAGCCCCAGTGGGCACGTCAGTCACAGCCTGCCTGTTTTGAAGGATGGTATGTACATGTAAAAAAAAAGTGTTTGTGAGAGCCAGACTGTAGTCTACATTCCTACTTCTGGTTACTCGCTCTAGTCAAAGACTTCTCTCACTGCTTCTGCAAGGCAAAGCAATGTGTTGAAAGCTGTACTCAACTCTCCATGACACAAAAAGCTAGAATAAACATCACAGAATCAGTATTGGGCAGGATAAAGGTCTGGGAGTAAGGATAGTAAAGTTTAATGTAAAGAAGATTCCAAGATTCTGAGCTGAGAAAAGAGATGGCAAGTACACTGAAAAAAGAAGTCTGTAGTTAGAGTAGATCAGCACATTCTTCACTTGTGTGTCTTCACTTGTTGGTAATATAAAAGCTCCCCAGCCAGTCACTAAAATAACTTGTTAGGCACACATTAACCCATCCGAAGTGTCTTATTTAAAACCTCATCTGCATTTCTTACTCCAGAAAAACATCTTAGTTGCTCACTTTTATACTATTTATACACTGTTCTGAAGAAGTTGGTACCTGAGGTGACAAGGCAGACTCAAGGCCAGGTATTGCACTGGAGAGGGAGCTCAGCCACAGGGACTGACAGTGCCCAGATCCAGCAGACCCGCTGAAGAAAATGTGATCAGCTGCAGCTTGTGAGTCTGAACCTGAACTTCTAACTCAAGGTAACTGATCATTTTACATCCATTTTCACTGCTAAAACCTACTCAACCATTATACATGCTTTTTCTGGGTCTACTTCTGCTCCTTACAATAATCTCATTTCTGGTTCTGAACGTGATCTGATTTTGACTAATTTTTGAGCAGCACAACTTCACTAGCTTCAGGGAAACTGAACTTCATTTACAAACAGTGGAGTTACATTAGAGTTAAACCAATGATTTTGACCTTATCTTTGTCGATGTGAGCTTAATTTTTCAAAAAGCAGATTTTCCCCTCTATTTGCTGTCCCTATGGCAACAACTTCCATTGACTTGCTGTGACAACATGGGCAGGAGTGGGAATTGTGATGAAGATGAAGCCATAAAAATACTCCTTTTGCAGCAAATAAAATCTGAAGCAGAATCATATTACTATTTTCTCTCTATAAATCTATCTTTTCCAAACTATCTTTCCACCAGATTTTTAAAAATCCCTGTTGGCTACTTCTATCCTTGTGATACATGAATAGTTTTTGCTTTGGCACTTTTAAAACTGGAGAGTGCTGATGCAGAGTTCTCAGGCTAATAAATTAGGGTTTAGCATTTATGTTGGCTCTTTAAGGCAATATTTTATTACTTCTTGTAATTACAGGAAAGCCCTGAGGGGGCCTTGGGTGACATATACAATATAAATATGAATATTGATTCACTCAGTCAATCAGCCAGACATTTTTTTATATAGTACATCTACCTTTCAGTGTTTATATTTGGTCACTGTAGATAAATAATGCAAAGGGAATTAGAACCATAAATAAAGACTCTGCGAACAAAGAAAAGTTCTGACAGAATATATAGTATGTAATAAATATGTACATGAGGGCAACTTATTAATAAGATAACTAATATTCCAGCTTCTTTAGCAGTGCCCTCAATCATGCCATGAACCAGATGCCAACCACACTCCCCAGAGGCCAGCTATTAATTCCTTGGCTAAGCAGCAATATAAGCAACATTACTTTAAACACAGGCTGTTTCTCCTCTACTCTTTAACTATCCCACAGTGCTGAAATTGTAATGAGAAGAGATGTGGAGCTCAGCCAGACAGCCACTTGCAATCCAGCCAACTGAGTGTTACTGCAAAGAGATTTTTTTTTTCCTTGCTATGCTTTTCATCAAATTAAGGTTAAATATACCCAGTTTCTTTAAAATTCTCCTTTCACTCCTGTAAGTATGTGGACTTCAAAGTTGCCTCCTTATTTGTAGGTCCACAAATTGGAAAGAACACGTGCTGCATGGTGCTGGTCCAGAAAAATACTAAGGTGAATTCTTAACTTCATGTGTAATCTGACTCTAATTTAATCAAGCATCAAGTCTCATCTTATTTTTGACAGTGTTATCTAAGTTGGGAGTGAAATATGTGTGCAAATGCTTTCCTAGATAAGTTATAAAGTTTTGCATTTCCAGTATTTCCTTGACAAATAATTGACGCTAAAAAACTCCCAAAATTAGAAATTGTCAGTGGTATGTGCATCTGGTGAAGTGAAATCTGGTTAAATTCTGAATATTATAGTAAACAGTGTAACAGTTAGTAAGAATAGAAGTTTACTGTTTTTTCAACTCTCAAAACAGCATTCATATGTATTGACAAACTGTGCTGGGTTGGCCCTTGCTGGTAGATAAGTCCTCACCTCATTTTTCACTCACTTACCCCAAGAGCAAGATAGGGAAAAGAATTGGAGGAGCATAAATGTGTTAAGACAATTTAAAAGCAAAGAAGTAGGAAAATGAAGAAGTGGGAAAATGCTTTGAAGAAAGTTTACTCCACCAGAAGGTTGATAACCTTATATTGATAACCTCCTTCTCCAATTGATAAAGGAGTTAAAAAGGAGAGGTGTTATGCTGGATTTTGTTCACACCAGCAAGGAGAGGCTGGTGGGGATGTGAAGCTCAAGGGCAGCCTTGGCTGCAGTGACCATGAATTGGAGTCCAGGACCTTTGGGACAGTGAGAAGTGTGCACAGAAAGCTCACTACCCTGGAATTCAGAGTTGACTTGGCCTTTTCCAGGATCTGTTTGGTAAAGTGTCTTGGGATAAAACCTTGGAGGAAGATTGGCCTAAGAAAGCTCATTATTAGTCAAGCATTTCTTCCTCCAAGCTCAAGAAGATGAAGAGGCAATCTTATTAACACATACAAATAAGGACAGGTGTCAAACAGATAGGCCCAGGCTCTTCTTGCTTTAACATGACAAAGCAGTAGAGAATATCTCCATTAGGGTATGTGCATGACTATTTTTAGATTTGTTGATAATAGAGTATCTAAATATTGTCAGTGCAGCAAATAGTATAAATAGGTCTAAATAGATAAAATAGAAACAGATCTCCCTGGAAATGTGCGGGCTTTGGCCTTGCTGAATGCACAGCTACAAAGCAACAAACTACCTGTGGAACTACTTTAGGATTTTATCTCTCCAGGTAGTACTTTTATTTATCCATTCAAAAATGAGTCTTTCCAGTGTTATGGCTGGATATATCCTTATCCCTGAAATGCATCCATCATGTGATCATCCTGAGTACCCCCCACCCTGCAATTTACACTTGGTACTTTTATGTTAGGACAAGTCATATTGCCCATTAGAGAAAATTGCAAGGGAGAGGAGGCGTGAATGTGGGGAGAATGCAGAAGAAGGCATTTTGTCACCAACACACAACACTAAATACTTTTAGAGAAATATGAACCAATGCCTGACCACTAAATTGTTACTCTGTTTGGTAAGCCTTTATGGGATTCTTAAACAAAAGCTGAGTGAATAATGGAGTTAATCTAGGGAAGACTAATTCACTAAATTATTTCAAAGTGGCATTTACCAGAGTGAAAAGCCCATTATTGTGTTACTTTCCCCAGCATACTGAAACAAAAAGTACTCTTTGGAGAGGTCAATAACACTTAACTTGATTGAGTTAAATCAATTTGATTTCTTATTTGATGGTTGCTCTTCACACCTTAGAAACGAAGCCTATCCAACTGTATCACAGCAGGCAGGATTTAAACTAACAGTTAAGGGAACAGAATGTAAATATCTCTATATTTTCTATTCAAGCACACATATAATGAAAAGTACATAACTGCTGTGAGGAAAGGCACAAATTTTATATTCCACAAAATATATGACGGAGTTTAAGTATTAAAATACATTTGGATTCTTGTCAATTAATGTAAAAATTTGTTCAATTTACACTTTTTATTTCCCAAAGCTGTTATGATTCTGGAAACATTTTTGTTTACTTGTCAGAGCTGACCAACAAGTTACTATTCTCAAAATCACCAGAGCATTCAAATGCAGGCTCAGATATCCTCAAAACCAGCACTAATTTCCTATGAACACAATGTGTGTTATCTGTATTTGCTTTTGAAAAATGTCAGGTACAGAACAAATGAACATCATTACTTGCATCATAACTCTGCCAGGATGATTGAATACTGAACAATTAGAAATACCAGGTATGAGTCTCATTTAAGTCTTCATTGATAAGATCCAATCTGCCCAAGATCTAGTTGCTAAGACTGTATAAACCACTTCCAACCTTTAAGAAAAAGTAACTCTCTTTACTCATACATTGTTAGAGGAGAATGTCAGCATTTCTAATTGCTATTTAGAAGGACAAAAGGTGGTGGGTTGGGAAATGTCACCACAGAAATCTTGCTGCATACCTCCTACATTCTGGCTGCTTTGGGAAAAAGTGGATATTCAGACTCTCTCCTCTCTGTTATTTAAAGTATATAGAGACTTCAGAAGTAATGAATACTCTTCTCCAAGTAAAGCCAGTGGAAGTTTAGGATGTTCAAAGATGTAGCCTAGCATTTTACAGGATGAATCTGATGGCCACCACACTGTACAGGAAGAAGGCAGGCATTCCTCTTGGGAACTGATTATGTACACTGACTCCAAACACCACAGTAAGCTTAGTCAGATATGTCCACACTCTCTCTTCTCCCTCAAATGCCTCACTCATAATCTTTGGCAACTTGCAATGATACAGCTTAAGAGTTTACCCTCCTCATTGTTTTTCCCTGCCCCTCCACTTGGACAGAGACAACAATAGGGTTGTGCTGGTGGGGAGGTAACACAAGATGTCAACTCCTTGTTGCCCATACCTGACATGGGTGTTGTGGGAACAGCAGGTATGATGTATGGGGTATTAAACATTTTCCCCTTTTGCTTTGATCATGGTTGTAGCCAAATTTATGTGTTCTATATGGAAAAAAAAATGGCAATTGGTTACCACAAATCTGGAACATCCATATATTTAGGAACATATATCCTAGGACATTCTTCTTTAAGACATTATTCATGCTTCCTTGTTTCTGATACATAAAAGGAAATTACATTGGAATTTACTTTGTTCTACCTTTGAGAGAGATTTACCTATGTGTGAATGAAAAAGGATGATGTACTCTTTTCTAGTGGAATCCTTGCTTTAAAAAATGTGCTTAACAAATTTTTACACAACATGCGTAAGTCAATATTCAGTCATGGTGGCTTATGACGAGAACTATCTGTTACAACTCTTCAACAGCTATCAGCAACACTAGATTAAGATGGTTTGACATGATACTCTTAGTGTAAATACAGAATTAAAGAGCTATAGAGATTACTAGAATGTATAAATCAGCTTTAGCAGATAATTGGAACAATCAAGCCCCAATGAAGGATGCTGGTTTTGTGAAGGGTCTTGGTATGCCAATTTATGAGGAACAAAACAGTTGAACAAAATACAACAAAATTTCTCTATTCAGGCTGCACAAGGTTATGTCTCGATCTTGGATATTTGTTTCTTAACAACTCCCATCTAGAGATCTGATTATTCCTGAAGCCACAGTCTTCATGCAGACCTAGTGACTTTGCTGGTCTGGCACACATACAGCACCTAATTAGATTCTAGACCAACAAAAATGTTTATAAACATAAACACTGGATAGACAAATGCAGAAAACCCCACTACTGTCCATAAACAGAGACATGTAGATGAAGAGTTGATATTGCCTATCCAGAACAGCTGCCTTGGTCTGTTCCTTGCCAGCAAACACACTAATGGGCCGTGTTTGCCCGTGGCTCATACCTTCAGTGTTTGCATAAAGTAGCGACCCTGAAACGCCACTTGTGCAACGTCCAGGCTGCACTGATGTAGCAGTTCCATCACAGCTGGAAAACAGAACAATGCCAGAAGTCACAACAATTTAAAATTATTTATGTATTGATTTATTTAAAGGCTTTTCCATTATTTTCATATGTAAGTTAAAATTTGGGAACAAACTGTACTGTTGTGCAAGATGACAGCAGACAAGCTGGATTCATTTCTAATGAAGCTACAGAGCAGAAATTTGAACTGAAGGCATTAGTTCCACTAGCTGCTTACAAGATATAAGAAAACTTGGTTCCAGTTATTTAATTATATTGTAAAGGTAAAGTTAAAACGCAGTTCTGTTCTAAAATGAAATATGTAAATTATTGTAGAAATAACTACCTGAAAAGAAATATGTTAAAATATGTAAATATTATTTTATTATGTTTTCTCCAAATGCAAACTACCACTTCACCATTTCCAATTAACAGCACTAATATAACTTATCTGAGATGCATTTAAAGTTAAAAGAGATTTGCTCCAAAGTTACCATTTTGCAACGGAAAGTTATTCACAACCTAAGATGAAATACAAACTTATTTACAGACAACTTCTCTGTAATTTTCACAATTAATTTTTCACAAACATTAACACTATTTCACTCCTTATTGCTGTAAGGAAACAAAGCTTGAAACACATACACACAAAAAAAATCATTGCTTTATCAAGATTCTACTTACTTTATAAAAATTAATATTTAAGGCTACTCAAATGTAACTAATAATGATTCGTTCTTATGTATGGAGTTTCTCTAAATCAGTTACAAAGTTGTAACTTGTTATTTAGGTTTATTCAGAGCAGGGTCCTGTACAATGCCCAATGGAAATGATGACTGCTGAAGATAAAAAAAGACCTCAGACCACTCCCCCAACCCCTGTCCCTGTTGAGCGCGGAACGTGTGAACATGTGAGAACCATAAACAGAAATATACCAGTCCATATTTCAGTTCAAACAACTTGTATTCCATATTCCTCCTTGAGATATACATCTCAATTCACGCTTCAAATCAGTATATATGACTTTCAGCAATATGACACATTAGGATGAAGTCCAAAATCACATGCCAGAAGTACATGCAGTTAAACTGATCTCTGTATGGCAATATTAAACACAGGACTGTCATCAACAGAAAAAAATGTGTACAATTTCATGCCTCCATTATATCACTAAATAAGAATCAAAGAGACCCTCAAGGCTTACAGAAGGTCAGCATGTCTGCTTAACTATGTGTTTGCTTCTGCTATAATGTCATCATGATGAAATGAGTAACAGCTCAAACCCTTTGTTTAGCAAACCCTGTGCCTTTTCTATGTCAAACTTAAATAAATCTTTAATTCAAGGAATGGTTTTGTTCAACTTGGCTTTTCTAGATCTCCATATTTTACAAAGTGCTAGAGTTAATGCACATACTTCATATTCTCTCAGGCTGCTCAGACTTTCTCTTGTGCACCTTGGCTGCCCAAAGCAGTTAAGTAACTACTTTCACAACCATGGTGCCACTATTAGAATTAGAATAGAATTCAGCTAGAATAGTGGATGAAGAAGAAATTAAATGCAGTAGCATTGCAGGAAAAAAACTCCACAATAAAGGTCAAAAAATACAAATGAGATGAATATCAATCATAACCTTGCAGAGATTTAACTGACCATTGCAGCACAAAATGTTATTACACTGTCACCCAATAAAATTCCTATGACTGATAGGAAACATTCATTTTTATCTCCTGCCATGAACTATTAAAGCATTAGAAGAAGCTATGTAAGTAATAAAGAGACTGTTCAGCTTTATCAATTTTGACAGCTAACCCCAGGAAACATTTGCTTTCACAATAGCTGGATGTTCTAATTTATTTTGTTGTTTATACATTTTTTATCCTAATCAGTTCCCCTTCAGCTGTCCAAATAGCTAATAAAGCTGTTTTGTAGAGACTCCTAACGACAATATTTTTGTTCTCTATCATATCCAGTCTGCTGTTGCTTGCTTTTAATATCCTCAAAATCCAGGGGATTTCTGGTATCGGTGATTAAAATTCTCTTTGCTGTTCTCCTATAGCAATTTTACTGCCCCTTGTCTGGGTTATTACTACCTTTCATTTGTTCCTTTACAGTGTAGAAAGTCACTGTCAGAATCATCTTGCACACCTACAAATATCTCCCTTTTTTATCTGTTTATCAGCTTCTGATTTCTTGTCATACAGTTTCTGACTTCTTGTAAATTTCTCATCCTCCTTAATTTCTTTTACTGTTTGTTTTTCCCCAGGAATCTCAAGATCTTACCAATTCTTCAGTGTTACACCTTTGCCTGATTATAACTTCATGCTTTCCAACACAGGCCTCCAACATAAGCCCTAATCTACTGAAAAATGCCACATCAGACAATGGGTGCAGTAGTACATACAAGATCTATAATTTTTAGATAGGTGCAGGAGAACAGGCCATTAAAACGATTCTGCATATCAGAAGTGTGCCAGACAAGAAATCTGTGCTTCAAACACCTAGAACAGTCAGCCTGTTCTTCTGTTCCTTAGAAATTGAGTGCACATACCCATTTTCTTCACTGTTGTTGTGAGTTATGTAGCTATTTCTCATATTTTGTAGAAATTGTAAAACCCTTGAAACAAGCAACATACACTTTAGTTATATTGACAAAACTATCTTTTATAGGGCCCCTACAGAGATGTGCTAGCCATGATTATTTACTGAGGTCTCAGGTGAGATCTTCAAGCTGATTTCAGGTGCAGTGAACTTTAACGCAAATTTTAACACTTTGTTGGCTTTAATCAGCATTTTGTTCTACACTTGGTGGTAGATATGTAAAGATTAAGTTGTTTTTTTAACCCACCTTTTCTATCAGAACCTTTGCAACTACTGCTAAAAACCAACAATGCATAAATTAGTAAATATTCAGAAAAAATTAATTTGGCCCCTAATGTATGGTATTTTATACAGAATGAATGTTGGGCAAGTAGAAAAGTTATACGTTCCTAATTGATATTCTTTCCATTATTAATTTCTTCTTACCATCTAAAACTAAATCTCAGAATCCTAGGGACCATAGAATGGTTTGGGTAAGAAGGGATCTAAACAATTATCCAGTTCCAACCTTCCCACCACAGGCAGGGCACACCTTCAATTAGGACCATATTGCTCAAAGCCCCATCCAAGCTGGCCTGGACCACTTCCAGGGATGGGGCATCCACAGCTGCTCTGAACAACCTGTTCAGAGTGCCTCACAACCCTCATAGTAAACAACTTCCAACATCCCATTCTAAACCTACTCTTTTTTCAATTTAAAACCATTGCCCATTACTAAGCATGGTAAGCAAACCTAAAATATTAATCTTTCATACGTACATTTTTTCAAAAAACCCACCAATTTAAAAAAATATATGCATTTACTGTCATTATGTTATTCTGCTTCACTTTTAATTGTTTATCACCCATGCTTTATTACCCATTAAACCAGTATGGCTTACTCATAGCTTCCCTCTTGGGAAAATTAGATTTCATACTGCAACCATTTAATTTTTTACTATCACCTTCATTTTAATGTAGATTTCACCTTGAATTGCTAATATCTTCTTTCTTTCCCTCATTCTCACTTAAATAAAGGTATATAGGTGATGCAATGTCATTTCCTGATTTTTATATTTGTTCATTAATTTTAATCTATTCCACTTTTAAAATTTTTTGTTTTACTTTGAAATGCTTAATATTTTTCAAGGTTCTCTTTATCTAGCAATTATTTCCTTGACTCAGTTTCAACATAAACACAAATAGCTGATATTCTGGAGTTTCTTTGCTCATTAGCTACCAAAGACTCTTCTCCACTTAACAGTCTTTCCTTTTATTATTTCAAATCAAAGCAAGAAAGCTTCATTTCAGTGCACAGGGAACAACTTGTGGATTAATCTTTTAAAGAAAGGTGCTCTTTAAAAGCAGAGAGAGCTCATCAGATCCTCTACAAAAGAACAAAAGTAAAGCAAACAGTGAATCCATCCCTTAGAAAAGAGCGGCAATAAATCTCTTAGATTAGTCAGAATTGAGCAGTTTGAAACAAGCAAAAGCCAATAGTTTATCCCCTGCTTGTGTTTATCCCCATGCAGCATGTTCAGTCTAGCAGCTCAGAGAAGATTGAATGAATTTATGAATGAATGAATGGATGAATATTCAAATTCATCAGACAGAATTAAAATATGAAATTACTAAAATACTACAATTATATTTTAGAGAACTTAACAGGACTTTAATCTTTTCTTATAAATTTAATGCAGAGAAACAGAAAAAAATAGATATAGCAGCAGGGGAGTTTAATTTTCCAGTACCCATGAGATCATAAGCTATTTTTAAGGTAATGTCTTACTGGGATTACTGGTAGTGGTAATTAGCTAAAATTGACAAGGCACTCATTGTGACATATTATGACAGGGAAGAATTTGTATCACAGCTCTACTTTAGCACTTCAATATATTAGAATAAATTTGCCTCATGGTCTCAAAAGGATATTCAAGGGTATTCCTCTCTTTTAATGTTTTGTAACTCTATCAGCTTTCCTAATGTATTACAATGAGTATTTCTAGATTACCTGTACCATCAGAGGAGACTCGCTATAAAATATTGTTTACATCTGCAAACCACACTGACTTGATGACTTTTATCTCAGTGCACAGCTACACAGAGGAGTTTTTGCTGAAGCATGAAAGTCTTGCAACATAATATTCCTGGCTACCTTGAAATAACATAAATCTTTGACACTTCAGAAGTACTTATTCTAAATTTGGGGCTTTTGATTTATTATTTGTTTGGGAATTAATGAAGTTTCGATCTTTTTGCTTTTTATTATTGCTGCATTCTCTGAGAAAGAGAGGGAAAAAGAGTTTAGGACTGCTTTAAAGCTGACTCAGTACTGTGCCAGCTTATTAATGGCACATCATAAGAAACAATAGATGCCTGCCTAAACTTTACACTAATGGCTCATAGATGAAAGGATTTTTAGCATGCAAAACAGCACAGCCAGGCAGCTTAAGAGTAATTACAAGATCATACTGCACTTCACTTTTTAAAATTGGCTTCTGAAGGAAAAGGCAGTTTTCTAACTTGGATCGTTACATACTAGTGCAGAGGAAAGTGAAAAGTGTTTTTTCCTTCACCAGTAGTCACAATCCCTACTAATGTAAACACTGTGGAAGTCTTCAAAGAGAGATTCTATCTGCTATTGTGGTTCAATAAATAGTTCAGTGTCCTCCTTTCCTAATTTGGAAGCTCTCCAGCACACGCAATGTATAATCAAGTATTTAAGGAAATTATTGAGACAAAAAAAAAATTTCTGCTTTTAAAACTTAGAACCCGAGGAGCACAGATACATCTTTGTTCTGTGCAAGATTTTTTATAAATCAGCAGGTTTTTGTAATAATTACCACTTAAAAACCTTGATACATATAAAAAAATATCATTTGTAATTAGAAAGCTGTTACAGTGTGCGACATTTAAGAGTTCATTTTGGGTAAATGCAATAATCTAGCCCAAGTAAAAAAGAATTGCTTCAATGGCACTTTCTGTTTCCATTAAATGAACAGAGGGCAACCTCCTTTTGGCACTCGTTTGTCTTATAATAAATCACAAACTACAAGTTCTTTGAATAAAAAGACTACATTTGGCTAGTATCAACAATATCTTTTCATGCAGACTCTACAGGGCTGCCAGTTCAATTCCTTCCAAAAGCTAGTAAAGCAGCCCTTCAGCTGGAGGAAGGCTAGTAGAAATTCTAGGTGATAATGCTAAACCTGTTTCCACAGCCCTGGCTCACAAAAGTCAGGTCTGAAATGCAGATCTTATTTTAAAATCACATTCTTTCCACAACCTAAAAGATGCTGAAGTAGGAAAAGTCTTCATTTGTGTTTCAGATCCTGTGTAAGTATTTTATGGTTTTAGTGAAGAGAAAATTTTGGGGTGGCCTAATTGAGGCCTTCCAGTGATGCCTTAAGTTTTAGCTCACGTATTTTTCAGATTCTGTACTGCATTAGTATACAACCCTGAACTACATATAAAGTGTTAGCAAATTCTCTTCAAAGCTTAGTTAGACAAAACAATCCTTTTCCAGCCTTAAAACCAAGGTCACCATCACATCTCCAAGCCCAAAAAAGAAAAAACAACAGCAAATTGAGGAGAGAAAACTGGGAGGATGGGTCTTCATTACCTGAAGCTGTAATTGGACAGTTAACTCCAATATGTAAATGGACCAAAACTTATAAAAGTGTGAAAACTCATGACCTGGCATCCATCTGGGGTGCAGCCATGGCCAGGCTCTTGCATTGCCCAAGATGTATCCTTTGAAGGCCTTTTAATAAATACCTACTTTATTCCTTCAATTCTGTCTAGCCTCTGTTCTAGGTAGCCTCTGAAGGCATCACCAGTACCTGAACGGTATCTACAAAAAAGATGGAGAGATACTTTTCACAGGGGTATAAGGAAAAAAATTTTTACTGTGAGAGTGGTAAGGCACTGGAACAGGTTTTCCAGAGAAGTTGTTCATGCCACATCCCTGGGAGCGTTCAAGGCCAGGCTGGATGGACCAACTTTAGGCAGCTTGCTCTAGCTGAAGGTGTCCCTGCCCATGGAAGGGAGAGGTGGAACTAGATTGTCTTTAAGGTCTTTCAACCCAAGCCATTCTATGATTCCATGCAGAAAGCTGTCATACAACAGCCTGAGCTGAACCAGTGATGGGGTCTGTGAAAATACCTTTATTAAGCAGTAATAAAATTCAGAATTTCCAGATGCTAAGTCTTGTAACATACACTTATGGCACTGAGCAAGGAATTTCCTGTGCATGTAACAGGAGGATCAATTGCACATGCCGCTTGTTTAGAATCTGCAGTGTGGTAACTCACAGACTTTGGTAACATTGCTACTTTGATTCTCAAGAAACCTGAACTTAGGCAAGCTCTTATTAAAAGTCTTTTTACCATTTCTTCATCAGCGTTTTTCTCCTGATGTTCATCCAGGAACACAGGATAAACATGTCAGCCCACACATTACCTTCAGGAGATTCAGACTTAACAGGAAAAGTCTGAAGTAATGAGCACCAAACCAATCCTTTTCTTTCTTCCGCTGCGTACTAAGAAAACACCCAGAAATAGGAGATATGGTCTTGAAAGGCTATATGGTTAAGTCAAAGGACTGGAATTCAAGAATTTTGAGTCCTTTCCCTAGCTCTGTCTCAGGCCATTAATAACCTTGAGATGTTTTTTGCATTTGAAAATTTTTTATGATAGTAACTACCTAGCAGCCTCAAAAAGCATTTGTGGTGCTTTATTTTTCAGCACTATTAAGAGCAAGGAAGTATTTGTCATAAGACAATGAAATACACATTATTCTTTCACATGGAGCAGACTATAAGAACTATGATGTCAGTATGACCACTTTTCCTTCCTGGTTCATGTCTACAAGTATTTAAGTCTGATACCTAGGCCTCTCCTACTTTTAACAACTTTTTGAAGTACCACTTAAGTTCTCTGCTTCCCTGAGCAGAAATTGAGAAGGTGCTACCTGCTATCCACAGCATTTTCTCTATTTTACAGAAGTAATGTAGGATTATTGACTACTAAAATCCTTTAACCTTGTCTGCTATTGTTTTCAAACTATGCAGAGGACTTTTAATATTCAGCTGGCATACCTCTACACAAGGGAGTATTGTCTTGCTTGCAAGACAGAATTGTGACAACAAAGTCGCGAAGTGTGAAATTGTGTAAATCAATCCACATTTGAGAGTGAAACTAGGGAGATGTCATCTATGGAACTGACTAAGTAACAGCTCAGAATTGGATTATTACCTGAAAATGTAAGTTTCTAGATAAAAACATTTCCAGACTAAGTAATTGTTGAGGAAACTATGTCTACAAATGCTTCAAGATCAAAATTTGGAGCAACTGGATCCTGATGTAAGGACGTATACGAGCAGAGGGGAAAGAAAAGTCTCTGATTCATTGTTTTTTGTATGCTTATGGTTGACATGGGAAACTCTTTTCGATTCAGGGTAACTCCTCACAATGCTTGTAATATAAACATATCTATGACAGAAATTTTATCTAGTTTTTACAAGTTCCTTATTGATTTTAATTAGAAAGAACAAAACCGATGCTAGATCACCAGTTTCTACTGAAAAATGTCCCCACTGGACATTTGCTGTTGAAGCGGGATTTGGGTAGTACTGCTAGTTTTTGTCCAGTGAAACCTGGCCTAACTCAAGCAGAGTGCCATGTCCTGACAGCTTATGGTGGTGCATCCCCTGCCCTGCTCAGGCCAAACTATGACCTGAGAAATGCTCATTAGGCCTCGGCCTTGAAAAGCAGCACCTGGGCTCAGCTTTTCTTGAGCTTAACAGAAAAACTGTTCCCAGGAACTAGTGCTGTCCAACAAGCTGCTGGTCTTCAACAAACAATGTTGGAAATTTATTTTTCATGCCTGAAAAACTGCCCAAGGGAAATAACACTTTTTGAAGAAAGTTACCTACCTGAATTGCAGCCAGGACAAGAAATTATTATGACCAAAGCTCGTTCTGTTGCAACCCTACAAACCATAGTCCAAAGTTAAACCCTTGGAGCTCTCCTGGACTGCAGCAGCCGTGATCTGCTCTTCCCTCTGAGTAGGGCCTTTCACATCTGTGTGCATGATAATGTGACTATGCCACAGCAAATGTACTGGGAATGTTGCTCCCCTGGATTCTTACATATTTTACATTTGTAAATAAGTTAGGCCTCTGAGTAACTGTTGTGCTATCATAAATTCTGTGTGAATTGTTCAATTGTTTAACTTAAGCTATAGACTAACTGCTGTTAAGTTTAGGTTTAAACCTTTAGACCAAAAATTTCCCTAGCAAGGGGGTCTCCTCTGAATCTTGTGAGTCAACAGGAGGGCCTTCTTTATTCCTTCTTCCTTTTGACCCTTATCCTTTCCAACCATTTCTTTCCTTCCTCCTCCCCCACCCTCAGCCCCCAAGCCTTGTCACAGGTAATTTTTGAGTTGATTTTGGTTGCAGATTGAATGGGTTTAGATTTTTGTTTGCTTTTTCTTTATGTGCTTTAACCATCCAGTAAGTAGCAGGGTGAACCTGAGCAATGAACTTTGTAATGCTTTTGCTTTTACAGCAACCCTGCTTTAGCAGTACCTTTGCCAGTGATTCTTTAAGCAACCCTAAAACACACATTCACGGCACAAGTCTTCGGAATATCTTGGCTCTTCAAGGTAAGTGCTCTCAAAAGGACGGCTGTCCACCGAGTCCAGGTAAATTATTTTC
Organism: Dicaeum eximium; assembly: GCA_013396995.1. Taxonomy (NCBI): domain Eukaryota; kingdom Metazoa; phylum Chordata; class Aves; order Passeriformes; family Dicaeidae; genus Dicaeum; species Dicaeum eximium. Next base: position 135,711 of record VWZP01008314.1, on the reverse strand, counting down.
CATTGAAGGGTGACTTAGTCCAGACCAATAGACTGGTAGATCAATTTGCAGACCACAATGTCTAAAACATCTTCTGGAATCTGGAATCATGTATCAGACTTCCTTGCTTCTTTTCTTCTGTCATAAAGTTGGCTAGAGTTTTTCCTGCGAGAAAAAAATGTAGAATAAGAAAGAGTGCATGTTCTCATGCCTGATGGTGTAAAAAGAAAATATTGCAGAACATTGCTGCCTGACCAGGGTTTCAAGGGACCAGAAACTTCTTTTTTCTTTCTTTTTTCCTTTTGGCAGCTCTGTTTCACAGTGAGGCCCAGACAGGGCAGGAAAATAAAGGCGTGCAGAAAGTTCAAATGAGAAACAGATGTTGGAAAAAAGTGTTGAAACAATACTCAATGCCCCAACAGCCGTTTGCTTCAGTACCCCAAAAACCCCAGGAATATAGGAATACATAGAAATTAGGAATACAATACGAATATATTATAACAATGCATATATCAGTACAGTGATGGAAACTAATAACACCTCCACTTTTAAAGGTAACTTCATTAAGTAAAAAGCATCTGAGAACAGCATTTAATACTTAAAAACTATTTATTAACTAATTAATTTATTATTTGCATAACTGAATTCTAAAATAATACAGATCTTGGTAATATGATTTTTTAAATATTAGACAACAAATTATTCTGAAATTTAATTCAAAGGCAAAAACATTATTGAAATGAGAGTTAGCAATGAAATGCTAACTTTCCAGCAGATCCAGTTGGACCTTTTGTGACTATCATGGGGTTAATACTTGTAGAGTAAGTATAATACCATAAAATAAATTCATTTACAACCACAAAGACTAAACTGAAATCTATTATATTTCAAAAGTTGCAATGCAGACTGATCTAAGTAAGGACATTCATATGCCATTTCTATGTACAGATGTACACAGAAACGTCTCCAGTGGGGACCTCAGAGCATGTATGGGAAAACCAATTTTCTATCACGCCATGATATCGTTTTCCTTCTCCATATGATATATGAGTTCGAGAAGAGAACATGCCCTATGGAATCATTGCTCCTTCATCTTCTTCCCTTGGAAGAAGTTTATATTATAATATGTTGCACCCAAGTGGCTGTGGGCAGTTTTTATGCTATCTAAGGTGTTTTCAAGGACATTCTGCCCAGTTGTATTTTCCCGAAGAGATCACCATCTCTCTTAACTGCTTGGTGGTGCTCCTTGTAAAGAAGGGAAAAGGAACAACTGGATAAAATATTTCGTACCTTGGTTGAGCTGTATCTGATTATGTATCTGAGTGCTTCATATACACATTCATATATTTCTTATATTGCCTGAGATATATTAAAGTCTGTATCCCACTACTTCAAATATTGTAATCTGGAGTTTTGCCACCTTTCATGCAGTACTGAAGAGGTCTTTGAAGAACACTACTGTCTAACTTCAGCTGGAGAAATCTGATGCTGCAATTTTGCTTTCTGCTACTGCCACAAACCATACTGGCAACAACCATTAATAATGACAGCTCTCCACAGGGAGGTCCTGCAATAACCACCCTGGTATCAAGCAATTTGGAATGAATCAACAATCATATTATTGTTAGTACAACTTTGCTCCTCACATTTCCTATTCTGTCGAGAATTAGAAATTATAGACATGAGCTGATGATTGCATCTAAATTTGAGTAACAGTAGCTGTAGATAGAAGGATTTATTATACATATTTTGAAGAATCATATTCTGAACTAAAATTTATTTTTACTTATAAGAAGGTGAATGATAAAGCAACCTTTAAGCAAACTTTGGTGCATTCCTTAAACAAAAGGAAAACATAGTACTTAAGGATGTATGTACAAAACTGATTTCTACCAACATACAAAGTTCCAAGGTACTCTGTAAGAAAGCTGTTTTACCACTAAATCCCTTGCTGTTCATAAAAACTTTGAAATACATCCTTAAAGGTAAGATCATATCTAAGCATTACATTGTAAACGTATATGTATTTTATACCTTTGCATATTATGTAACATGCAAATAATATATATTCTAAATAAACCAGAGCCTAAATTTTGGGATAACAGATGTTATAAGCTTGTAATACTAGAGATTATTTCCTTCTAACTGAAGTAAAATTTCCTGGCCCGTGTCTCATAAATTCCAGTAATATCAAGAATCACATGATGGAATTTAAATTTTAAAAAATTTTTCATATTTTTTAAACTTACTTATCTGGGTCTCAGATATTAAAGAGAGTTAAGAGAAAAAACTCCAGGGCAGCAAAATCAGCTAATGATACACATATACGAAGAGTTTTGTAGTCATGAAAAAGGTCTCTCTCTCTACGTGAACATCTCTGCACATTGTCCCTGCTGTCAAGTAGACAAAAAAAAAATTCCATTAAAAAAAATTTCCCTTAAAGTGTGAACTTTCAGAAGAAATAGTGTGAACTTTTAGAAAGCCTTTCCCTTTTAGCAGTGAAAAGTCCATTAATAACTCCAACAGTATTCTTACTTTTCTTTCTGACAAATAAAAGAATATTGGTAGCAATAGAACAAAAGATAGGACACACATGCTTATAAACACCTGAAAGTTCCCTGCAATCAGTGAACACTTTCTTCCCAAAAATGCTTCTAGGTTGTGGTGGTAGAAGACTGGCTGTTTATGTATTAGTGAGCAAAATTTGTAAAAATAGCTGAAATTACATGATCAGATCTGACTGTTGAGTGATGTCTGAAGGCATTGCTTGGTTATATTAAAAGCTGAACTTCTTTCATATCCACCTTAATTAGTATTGCATGACGTAAAGTTACAAATATGATTACATTTTCCCTCTTTCTTAGAGAAAGAAAACACCTCCTGTTCCAATACATGTGGTGCATCCCACCACCTGTTTTATGTGCTTAACTATATTCACACACTATTATGTGGTATTACACACATCAGACAAATTACTTAAAACCTGCTCACCATAATTTAGCAAGTACTTGCTTAGACTTGTATTCCTAAAATGGATAGAATTTGGTCAGTATTACATTAAAACTTCTATAAACTATTTTCTCCCTCCTGACTTAAGCTGAATGAAAATCCATTTAATTAACATGTATCTAAAAATATGCTACAAAATGCATCTGAACATCAATGTAAATAAATGTTAGTGGGTTTTGGACCCACTTATAATAGTGGGTCCAAAAATATAAAACAACAAACTTACACGCCTAAAGTCCTCACTTACACGCACTATCCTGAACTGCATATAGGCCCCCTGCAAGCCAGATACACTAATGTTTCACAGGATTTATGCATTAAAGAATCTTTAATTCTTTCAGACTATCAGGAGAAGTACTGACATCTTCTGCCAGTACAGTTATTCCTCAATTCCCTGTATATGTTCAAAATGCACATAACACCTCCTGCCATTGAACTGACAAACATAACGATGAAAGAGGTTTAGTTATAGAGTCTAAATGATCTGCTGTGGGGAAAAACAAATTTTATTAAAGTATTTAATAAAAAGTCCAGCAGTAGCTAACCCAGAGCTATCAAAAAACCCAAACCCCATTGGGTTAAACTTACTTATTTCAGAGAAGTAAACAAGAGGAATAGAAGCTGGAATTCAGAAATTAAGAGGTAAGAGATTGTTTAATTTACTCAAAACACAATGGCTGGGTCTATTTCTACTTTATCCTTTACCATAGATACCAGAACAGCTATTTCAGTATATAACACAGAGAATACCAAAACCTGAACTTTTGACCTTGCTGTACTCACTTTACTGGCAGTAAATCCCTATAACTTCAGAAGGCAAAGCAATTCACAGAAGATCTTAGAAGCTCATACACAAGATCTATCTGAACCAACCAAGAGAACATGCAATTTCTAATGCATGATCAAATTTAAAATTAAGTTGCTATAACGGAGTTGAGGAAAATATTCAAATGACTGTAATATTACTGTCATTAACATTAATAACCCTAATATCAAGAACACATAATCTTTCTCTAATATTCAGGATGCAGAAAGAAACCTGCTGAAAATATCTGAATTTTCAGAAAATCAGAAAATGAGAATTTGTCCCTTAGAAATTATATTACAAGCATAATCCACCATACACAACCCAAATCAGGGTTCTCAGGTGGAGCACAAATCTTATGAGTCAATAACAGAATCATCCAAAACATCACTAATGGAAGAAATGGGGATTTTTACCGACTTAGACATCTGTTACAAAACCAATACAGCTAAAAAAAGACTGTAGAGAAACTTCTTTGAATAAAGAAGTCATAATTTATCAATAACTTTTCCCCAGACTGTCAGACAATAATACAAAGAAAAGTGTAGCAGGAAAGTTTTTCTTTTCTAGATGTTCTTCCAAGTGTTGTTCTACTGGAAAATTAGTGTTAACAATCATTACTTTAAATTTACAACCAGGTAATTTTGAACCTTTCCTTCAGGTTTCTGGGTTGACATCAGGGCACAAAAAAAAAATTATTCAGAGTGCTTTTCAGGGTATGTGTGCAAGGTGAATGCCCTCATTTCTATTTTTGTACTTGCACAGTTTGTGGATGTCCATGTATTACTTTAATGACTATATAAACATTCAAAAAGCAGTGTGGAAATTGGCTTCTTCACCAAATTGTTTTTTTTCACCAATTTTTCATTTTAGTGGCATCATAAAAGGCTTCATCATCTCTGAAAGTATCTCCTTGCGGTAGTAGAAAAATCCCCATCGGTCAGATCATTATAACAAGACCAACCCTGTGCCCATTCCAAACCCCTCAGCTTGACTCTAGAGTAATCTTTATCTTCTGAGCTTTAATGAGATACTTGGATTTAACTTGTATAAAAAAGATATGGCTAAGTGGATGAATAATTTACATGAGCTGAAGCCAAACTTTTTATGTGTGAAGCCTATGCCCAAAGGTACTTTTGCACGGCAGATTTCCAATATGATTTCAGCCTAGAATTTCTGGTTCACGGTTGGGCTATGCTCAGCAAGGAATTTTTGTCAGTTTCGGACATCCAGCAGCCCTGCAATTGGCTTTTTTGACCTTCACATAAATTTAAGCATCCTAATAGCCTGCTGCCAGCAACTGCAGAAAAGAATTCAGTGGCTAATGACTATCCTGACCTCTCTTCTTCCCCAAGGAGCTCCCACATCAGGGTGAAGAGTACATTTAGAATCCATTACCATTAATTAACCCCCAGGAGTTATGCAGAAAAGTCATATGGAGGCTGAGCTATCAACTTTCTATCTGCCTTCCAAAACTATTGCACTGCAGAAATGTCAGGTATTTCACTTATCAACAAAATGAATGAGAAATCAGAAGGACTGACATAACCTTTCCCTTGGAAACCAGAACCTAAAATGTTGCTAATGCAGTAGATAGGCCGCAAAGCTAAAAGCATAAACCAAATTTATTTCCTTGCCTGATAGAAATTTGAGCAAGAACTTTGAGCAAACCAAGCCTGAGCAGTCTTAAAAGACCTTCTTAACATATATTTTATGACAGTCCTTCTCTCTGAAATTTTTCCAGAGGTGAGTATTCATCATTGGACATCAAGAAAACACATGACAAGAATAATTTCACAGAATTTTGTACTCATACATTCACTTGAAAACTGCACTTTAAACATGCTTCTTTCTGATTGAAACATCATGAATACACTTGTTATTTTCCAGGCATGGTGCTATGAATGGAAAAATTACAACCACATACTGATCAAAATATTATTAAGGGTTGTAGAGATTTTGTACATTCATTGGCAGAGAATGTGAAAAGTTCTTTATGTACATGCATTTCTTCCTAAAATAACTGCTATTCCTTCAAAGAGGTAATCACCCTGACTGCCTCCCACTTTCGGATATTTACTTCTGGTGACCATTTTCGAAAGAACTCACACGCAAATTTACTTACTACATCAAGCCAGTCATCCCTATAGAAAACTAATAAACCCCAAAAATACTGTTACTGAAACATTGCCTGACACTGTTGTCAACACCATTGAGAGTTTTCTATCGCAACAAATGCAACAGAAAAGCCGGGTTATTCACTAAGCTCCTCTCCTACTCCATTTACTTCCAAAGAAGCAAAATCTGTGGAGAGCTGTGTCTGCACTAACTAAGCCATGTAGAGGCTGCTGCAATTTCTCTCAGTAGTGCAAAAGATTTTTCTATTTATTGTCCCGTACAGTATCAAAGCAAAGTCACAGATCCACAACACACGTGCACAAACATACACACACAGATATCAAAGCAGTGAAAAAAACCGTACTAATGCTTTATTAGCAAGCTTAACAAATTCGCTGATGCTAAAAATATCAAGAAAAAAAGCAAAGAAGAAATTAGAATATTTTTCCTACATTTATAATAAATTTAAATATGGAAGTTAATAAAATTATTGGNTTAATAAAATTATTGGAGTCAATGTTATTAGAAACGTCAATGAAATGCAAGAAAAATGAAAAAATCCAAGCCAACAGACATAATTACTTTCCTATTCTGTTTCACAGGTTATGGCATCTAAGACAGGCTTTTATTTCAGAAATGGAAGTTAGACCAGGTTAGAAACAAGAACAGATATAATTCAGACAATTTGAAAAAAGAGACAGGAACAAAAACTGGGAAGTCCCTGACAATTTCTGTGGTGGAATCTCTGTTCAGAATAGTCTTCAGTGGGCTGAAGTGGTTTTCTTCTTCTTCTTCTTTGTGAAGAAAACCATGGCAGGTGCCTAATATATTTATGCAGCAACAACATCCTTGAGTCTTACATCTTCTAACATATTATTCACTTGCTAAAAAAAAAAAAGTCTACCTTCCTACAAAATCACATTAAAAAAGCCCTAAAAACAACAACAAGAAAAAAAAAAAACAAAACAAAAAAAAACCCCCCCCCCCAAAAAAAAAAACCAAACACAAAAGAAGGAGTGCTCTTTTGTTCAAATCATTCAAGTCTGCTGGCTAATACATTTTCATCACTCTAGCAGTGTTCTTCTGACCAAAATACAAAATTCTACTACTGATATGTTCCCTCAAAATATGACAAAGTTGCTCAAAAAACCCAAGGAACTGAGATATAAACACTGATCAGTTAGGAACAGCTCTTCTTCCCATCACTTACCTGTTTCCATAGAGAATAATAAACACCAAAAACTTACTTATACACTGGGTTTTGATACTATTATCAGTTTGCACCAGCTGCCTCTTGTCCTATCAAGTAGGCACCACTACCTTCATCACACAGTTATACTGATTGGCAAGATCTCCCTGAGCTTTCCCAAGGCTCAGCAGTGCCAGCTCTCTTGCGTGCTCCCTGATGATACAGTCCTGTAGTCATCTTCCACTTGACTTGATCCAGGATGTCCATGTCCTTCTTGCACTGGAAGCCTAGAGCTGGACTGACAGTTTCAGATGTGTCTCACACATGATAGAGGAGAAGGAACACCACACTAAACCCACTGGCAGGCAATGCCATTCCAATGTAACCCAGGAGACCTCTGGCCTTCTTTGCTACGAGGGTGCATTTCTGGCTCATGCTCAGATAGTGCCCACCAGGACACCAAGGTGTTTTCCTGCCAAGTTGCTTTCCACCGTGTCAGCCCCAAGATTTTAGATTTCAGAAAATTATCTTGTTTTTAGTGGTTTCACAGCAAACATTCAACAACAGCTTTGACATTGGAAAGACACCAGATTTTCTCCATCATTTTGTGGCTTGAAAGCTCAGTATGTTTAATCTTTGCCAAAGGACCACATGTGATATAAAGTCTGGGTATATCACATAATGTACTCTCTTGCAATGACACGGAGTGCTTTTAAATGAAACACTTTTTACTGTTTGTGCTGGTTCAACAACCTTGTAAATTAAAAAGATTTATTAATTTTTCATCTGTATTTTTCAACTCCACTTTTAAAAACCTTGAAATGCAATTCTGCTAATGGTGCTGGAGCTACACATTAATTAGTCAGAATTTTCACTACAGACTCTTACTCTCAAATTTGCATCATAAAATTATGTTTAGGTATTAACATCAGCTTTTTAAGACTAATTGTAAACTAGTTCTAAGCCAGGAGCACACAAACACACAAAAAAACCCCAAAAAACACTGTCCAACTTTAAGGCATAAAGTCTCCCAGCTTTTTTGTTCCTATAAATTGTAGAAAACAAAAATCAGCCTGCTTCATAAACTGCATATTGAACAGAAATTATTGAATTTTTTTAACTTTTTGCTCATTTTGATGAATGAAATCATGCAGTTAAAAAATTATAAGAAATTATGCAGTTATCCTTAAAAACTTGATACTACAAATGAGACTCCATTGATTGGACTCACATACTTGTAAGTAGAACTTTCTGCTCTCAAATTGCTACAATCTATCTCTTATATTATATGTACCCTGAAACTGGCCAGAAATGTACTTTCCAATTCAAAGATATAACAGATGGTCAGGTGAAGATATGTGAGGGCAGCACTTGAAATATATATGACATCATAAAATGCAATATGCACCTAATATTGCAACATTTACTCATGTTCTTGGCTACCCAAACTTTTCAGAACTTCCATTAGTCCTGTGATTGTGCTCACAACCTAAGTGACAGCAGCTGTTTGTTTAAAGTCAGAAGAGCAGTGACAGAAAATGCGAGTGTTCCAAGAACTACTGCATATAACTAATTACTTTAAGAAAACTTATAGTGCATTCCAAACTTTTGTTTACATTTTGCTGATTTTCATGGAGACAAAACATGAATTTTTTCCTAGAAAAAAATCAGCTTACTTTAAGAATAGGATATGAGGAAACAATTCCTTTAAAAAAAATTCAGGTTAAAATGCCACAATCCTTTGCACATTCTGGTAAAAACAACTGTTAACTACTAGCCTGAAAGAAATGCAGAGAACTTAACATTGTTAACATTTGTTCTTGCATGTCTTTTATCTTTCTCATTCATTGAAACTATTAGTAGCAACACTGAACCATGATTCTCATTAATCACTACTTAACAGTATTGCATAAATATGCAGTTTTCAAAGTAGAACTCTTTCTATTTTAATCATTTACCAAACTAAAGCTTCATTCTTAGAAGTGAGGAAGCTTCATAGACCACCTTCTGCTCTGTGAAGTTTGAGGAGTTCTGTGGATTGGACTCCTGAGGGAGGAATCCTACCTGAATTCTGCTCAGCTTCAGAGTTAACTCCCAGATAGTTCCAAAAGGAAAAGAAAATAGAGAGCAATCTTGATCAGTCAGATGCCCACTGGAATACACCCCGAGACTCTAATTCCCCAGCTGCTTTTCTGCATGAACCTGATGAAACAAGACACTGACTCAAAGGCTTTTAATTACTAAAGGGAGCACTCAAGAATCACCTTGTTGAATCTGGAGTAAATCACACTTTTTTATGATTTCAGATTTAGGTAGACTGTAACTCCCAGTTTCTTTCTCCATATTTCTGAGTTTTTCATCACACCTACTATGACACCCATGCCAAGATTCATCCTACCTAACTAATTTTTAATTGAGGCACTTAGGTTAAGAATCTAGTCACTCTAGACTTCTGTTAGCCTCAGCAACAAGATCTTAGATAAGCCTTAAGTGCTTTCTGGAAGTATTCCTGTGTCTCCCTCTGAAGGGAATGGAAGTAACAAATAATCCTGATTTGACTCCTGCCTGATAAAATATTCTGTTTAAGAGCTTAACACTGGGTGTGACAAACTTTGGCCTTCAGACTTTGCTATACAGAAAATTTATGCTTACCAAATCTATATTCTGGAACAAAATAATTTCTGAATTGTCAGAGTAAATGATGCTTTGTTTTACATTTTCACGTAAGTAACTAAAATTATTCTATGGATGCAAAATTCTCTGCCATTTTAGCCAAGAAGTTTCTCCTCTACTTGTCTGTTCACACCTCTCCATTTGTAGTAATGATTCCATGCCACTCCTGATCCCACTTACTAAAAATTCCGTACTAAAATTTATCCTTTTCTTGCCCAGTCATTCTCTGCAGCTTTTTCTTTGCAATACAGGCAGCAGACAGTCCCATTAATCCCATCAGTCACTCCAGTGCTATCACACAGACCCCTTCCCCATCCATTTCTAAGCACCATCACCCACTTCCAAATTCCTTTTCAGGGAGTTGGTACAAGGACTCATGCTACAGGTCAAACTGCAGACACCACAGGTGTGCCCTCCCTGTGCCTCTTTTACTGTGAACTCAAACAACCTCTCTCTGTGAATGAGTCAGACCCACTTCAATCTCACCTTTCCCAACACATCTGTTTGAGTATCATGACAAAGACCCACTGTCCATCTTTTTCTCATGGGATCTCTTCAGAGTGCTTCTGCAGTTTATTTTCAAGTGTTCCTCCTGCAAGGGATCAGAGGGAGCTTGGTCTTTTGTCTTTTTCTCCCCCTGGATCTTACCTTTGAGTGGTCTTTTCTGCTATCATAAATTCAGCAGTCATCTCTGGACTGAAACATGGAGGTGTTTTTTCCTACTCCAAACACACAACCAGGTTGTAACAATTTTGGGATATGCAATATTTTGAGTTACCCATGACACTTTCATGGGAACTTTTTGTTTTAAATTTATAATAATACTTAAGGAATCTAGCAGACATTAGGATCTCATTTTTACATAACACTTTACCTGTGTTTAATAAGAGAAAATTCTGGCCTCACACAACAAGCAACTGAAATAGCCAGCTGAAGTACTGGAACTGCTTCTTAAAAAATAAAAATGTATGATATAAGAATTATTAAGTGATGCATTTATGATGTACTGTAGAAGAAAAAAATGTGCTTTACACATTTAAACTTAACATCCCAGGTTGAAGTTCACCACAAAATCTTTCTAAGCTCTGTTTCCATATACATTAAAATAATCAATAAATTCAGATTTTTTTTTAAAATTTAAATTCTCAAAGTCTTGCTGAATGTTGAATGGATTCTAAGTAGGAAGGAATCTCAATGTTAATTTTGCTTTCTTAACAACACAGGGATATGATCACTTATGATGCAAACACAGAACACAAAGCATGTGCTCTAATGAGTACGTAAGGGTAGTAACACATGTGTATGAAGACTCAAAAGTGAAGAAAGTTATAAGGAAAACATCTATTAGGAGCAGTATTAGGAGCAAATTCTTCTATCCTATCTTAGAAGTCAAAACATCTCATTTCATAGAACCTGTTTGTAGCGGATGAAGGAATTTTTTTACCATATTTTTTTTCAGTGATTTTCCTATGTAAATAAGAATTCCTGTCTTGGGGAAGAGGCCGACATCATTTTCCCTTTGTCTCCCAACACGCAGTCAGCTGCCATCTTGGGAGGGGGCCGTACCCCACTATTTTGGGAGCCTCCTTGCTCCCACAGGGGTGGAGCAAGCTAGCTGAGAGCTAGCAATTTTGTGTTAAGTGGTTATCTACTAGTTGCTTTGGGTTTTGCTTTTTTTTTGCGTGTTGTTGTTTTGCATGTTAGTAACTGCTATTTTTTAACTTATATCTACTAATATTTTTTTCCTTATAGGTGGAAAGGGATTGGTTGAAATGTGGGGAGGTAACTCATTTTAATGAGTGTCCACATCTTTAAATTGTCAAAAACAAAGGGAGCAAGCCCAGAACAGATGTCTTGCTATCAGTAAAAAGAAATTCCTCTGGCAAAAGTCAAAGCACAAGCTGCAGGAAACTATAAATTGCAGAAAACCTTCTGTTTTTATTGTCTGCAGTGCCTAGTTAACATTACTTCTTGCTATGAAACTTCTTCAAGTTTAAATTTGATTCACAAAACATGAAAGATTAATTGAAATTTCTAACATTTACTTATTGTCATTTTCAACACAAAACAAACTTCATATATATTTCATTACCTCTGTACTGACCATACGAATGCAAGTGTCTGCAACAATCATGTATTTCAGTAAGTATTCAAAAAATCTAACTTTTATGCATAGCCTCTGGGATCAAGGCCAGTTGTAGATACAAGATGGTCTACACAGCTGCTACCATATCACATGAACGTGGAGAGTGCCAAGATAAAGGGAGAGAAATAGGACCCAGCCATAACCCCCTCTTTCTTTAAACAGTTTTCCGCTTCAACTCCCCTGTATTGTTCTGCAACATCTTACACCCTACAAATAGAATCATAGAATTGTAGAATACTCTGAGTTGGAAGGGACCCATCAGGATCCCTCAAGTCTTGGCTTTGCACAGGACACCCCAAGAATCACACCACATGCCTTAGAGCGTTGTCCAAACACTTCTTGAACTCTGTCAGACTTGGTGCTGCGACCACTTCCCTGGGGAGCCTGTTCAACCCCCTCTGCCTGAAAAGCCCTTTTCTAATGTCCAGCCTAAACCACCTCTGACACATCTTCAGACCATTCCCTCGGGCCCTGTCACTGGTTACCTCAGAGAAGAGATCAGTGCCTGCCCTTTCTCTGTCCCTCATGAGGAAGTTGTAACTTAGTGAGGTCTCCCCTCTTCTCCAGGTTGAACAGACCAAGTGACCTCAGCTGCTCCCCATGTGGCTTCCCCCTCTAGGCCCTTCACCATCTTTGTAGCCCATAAATATAAGCTGCCCTGCGACGTGCACACACAGGCAGTTGTTCTCAGAGGAGAGAAGATAGTTCAGAAAAATGCATTCCAACACTGAGAACACGTGCCAAAATATTGGAGTGAAATACTGACGCCACAGGAAGAAATGTCAGAACAAAGCACCACAGTACAAAAGTGTTATATGGGGCAATGCCTCAAAGCATCCTGACTGTGACAAGCTGACAAGAAAATCTTTACTTAGAATGTATTTAAGTCAAAAAATAGTATGACAAAGGGCCGACAAGGAAGCTATGAGGCATAAAGATTCTTAACTCTGGAAGACCACTGAGGTTTAAAAAGGAAGAAAGAAATATACCACTTATTTTCAGCAATGACTAACTAAGTAAGAAGAAAACAAAAATTGTTGGATGAAAAAGGGCCAGAAGTATGTCATCAGGGCTTACAAGAAACTTTCAAACCAAGTTATTTCAGTGTTCAGAGGAAATGGAAAGCCTACGACCCAGTAGGCTACACAGACAGAACAACTCTAATTGATGTGAGGCCAGGCTGGCACTGGCTGGATTCACAGAACCACAGCTGGCTCCCTGCTCCTGCTTTTGTCTTTCTCTTTGCTAAGATAGAAATAATATGCACAATAGAACTTAAGACTGGCAGATGTAGGGATTAGTTTTCTATGAAATATCAAGACAAAAGGAAGGAGCCCTTTATTTTCCTTGGATCACGTTTCCTTACAGATTTTTTTGCATCCAATTTTATATTCACTGCAAGCAAATACAACCTAGATGTGAGATTATATCCAGTAATTCATAAAGGTATATTGACTCTATGACAGTTGGCTGACTTTTGCTAAACTGGATATAACTGTCCAAGTCAGAACTTTTATGAAGCAGCAGCTGTGGTAAACACCCCTCATCTGCAGTGAGACTCAAAGCACTCGCAGCAAACATATGCTTTAAATGAAATTCAGCTCCTGTTGGAACACAATTCCTTTACTACAAGATGAAGGGATGAGTTCAAAGTATTTTCAGTTGGCTCCTTGCTGATCCAGATGAAACCTAGACTGCTACTGAACATCCAGCACCACCTTCAGAAACATCCTAAATGGAACTCAAAGTAATGGAACTTTCAAAGTAATACTTTGAAAGGAGTAGCTTGGCCTAACCTCGCTTGCATGGCTTGATAAAAAGCCCAGTCAAGGGTGATTTTGCCGCAGTTCACTCACAGGACATGCCTAAGCACCAGTTAGAAATCAAATATTAAAATATAACAAGATCCAAATGCTAGGTCCTGCAGATAAAATGTATTACAGAGACAGCTGACAACAGTTGTATTTGTTTAAATATTCAGACTTCAAAGCAGAATTCTAGGCACAACAGTGCCATCCAGGGGCCAGCTAATTGTTGGTAAATGTCCTGAAACTTTTTTTTTTGTTTGTTGGGGTTTTTGTTGTTGTTGTTGGTTTTGGGGGTTTTTTTGGGGGGGGGTGGGGGTGGTTGCTTTTTGTTTGTTTGTTTTGGGCTTCTGTTTGTTTGTCTTTTGTTCGTTTTTCTTTTATAACCAAAACTCCGTTTGTTTAAAGCTATTTCCCCAAGTATTTTCAAATATGACCTCGGATCTTTTGAATACTGCAGCAGATAAACAGGAATGTGAAAAAAACAAACAAACAAACAACCACCCTGATTCATTCTCTAGACATCCTAAGCTTTGCTTTCATTTTAGCAAGGGTTTTGCAAAAGTTTCAATAGAAGAATTATTTCTAGCAACATAAATCAACAAGTCTTTCTAGCACAATAAACTGGCAATGATGAGGAAAGTTCTGATGAAACTTTGGCAAACTTTTCAGACTGAGACATCACTGAGCCCAAAGCACATGCTCAGCCACACTTCACCACAGCTATTTAAAACGAATTATGCATATAAAATTTCACACAACCAAAGCTTCAGGACGTACAGTTTCCACACAACCCTAAATCTGCCTTCCGCATAAATGGAAAACTCAAAATTGCAAAGCACTTGGGAAATGGAGGCTGCTTTGTCATGGTGGGGATACGGCAAGGTCTAGAGGTCACAGTTTACTCCTGTAACGCGTTCCACTCAGCAGCATCAAGGCAGGAATAAATAAGAACCCCAACACATTTCTAAGATTATAAACCAGTCGTGGGGGCAGAGGACACTTCAGTTTAAGGATTTACAAGCGTACATCCCCCGGATTCCGCCGGCCGGCCGGCGATGCCACCCACAACGCGGCGGCGCCACACTCCAGCTCCCACCTGGATGGAGGCGGGCTCCTCTGGAAGGGCCCGGGCGCCTCGGGTAGGCCGGGCTCGGGATCCGCCCCCTGCGCACGCCGCTCATCACGGGCGAGCACCGGGGGGAAAAAAAAAAAAAAAAAATAACCAAACCAAAAAACCCCCAATCAAAGCTCTTTAACCCCGCGTTTGAACGGGGGCTGCGGGGCGGGGCGGGAGCGGCCCCTGGGCGCCTGCGCGCGGTTTCGGTTCGTGCGGCGGCGTGCGGAGGGCTCGGGGCGGCCTGCGGGGCTTGGCGGCGGCGCAGCCATGGCTCCCGTGCTGAACCTCAACAACGAGGTGAGACACCGCGGCCTCGGGTGCCGGTGGGAGCGGGCCGGGGGGCTGGGCCCGGGGAAGGGCCGGGGCGGCGGTCAGCGGCGGCGGATCGTCCTGCGGGCCAGCCGGCTCGGGGCCGACCCTCCCCGCAGCGGCGTGGCTGCCCGGGAAGGCCGCAGGTGGCTGCGCCGGGCCTCGGCGTGGGAAGACGCATCCCATCGTGCTGGGCCTCGCTGTGATGAAAACAAACATCCGTCGGGTGAAGTTAAGCTCCTTGTAGGGGGTGTTTGTGTTCACACTGAAGTTCTGCAGGTGATCTAGCGGACCCACCAAAGCCCCAGCTGCCTCTCTCCTGGATGGCAAGGATACTGCCTTATTTTCTTGGACGTGGAGGGACTGAAAATGAAAAGTTATTGGGTTACAGCGAATTTCTTCTGTTCTGTAAGAAGTTTGATGTTTCATATTAGTTTCAGTGTATAGAGTGAATTCGGTTATGTGTGTTTCACTTGTGATGGGTTTTGGTTACATATTTGCAAATCATTGTGTACAGTAAGCCTGACATAACTAAAGTAATCTCTTTCTGGGTGTTGCACCAACAGTTTAGAATAGCTGGCAGTTCTGCTGAGCATGTGTGATATGAGCACCTGCACTTAGCACTGTACACTTCCAGAATTCCTACGTAATTAACAGCTTGACTACAGTTATCAGCAGAAAAAAAAATTACTTTGTCTTAGACGTACAGTAACTTGGAGAGGGGTTGATTTGCAAGTTGATTTCCTGGCCAAGAATTTAGTGAAGTGTAGCCTCTTCACCAGGAAAAATGTTTGATAATACATAAAATCGAGATATTTACTCAGTAGTTTTTGGTTCTTGCTGTTAAGAAGTGTAAGGTCAGAAATTAGTGATTTGGTGTTGAAATATACCTGTAAAACACCAAGGAAAGAAGAGAGTATTTCATTAATTGTGGTAGTGTGGACTTCTTGTGATTGATTCATGTCTAGGTGATGTTTTCACAGTCTTTCACCACAAAAATGCTAATAAAGCAAGGGATGAAAACAGAAGCATTATTTGACTGAGGAATTATTCGGAAAAAGAGTACAGTAAGTTTCTGCACAAAAGGTTGGAAGATTTCAGTGAGGACACTGGGAATGTAATTTCATCTTATGCTTCAAACATAACCTCCTAAGAGGAAGCAGAAAGTTCCAGAGGAGGTAGCTTTTACCAGTTTCTACAAAAAAGTAGGAATTCTGTAATAATAGGTCCATCTGAGATGTAAGGCAGGACAGTCTGAAGTCCTGGATGCCATCTCTTCAAGAGGGACAGGTCAGCCTGCCTTAGGAGGATGAGACCTAGCGTGAATAGATTCAAAAGTGTTTCCCATTTCTATGCGTATGTCCTTTTGTAAGTGTCAGAGCTGTATTAATTACTGTGGTGTTTAGTTATAAAATGTGAAATAAATTATTTACCAATACCTGGAAATTTCATGTCTCTATAACAGATACCCTCTGTGTGTTTGTTACAGAGATGCCCTTGTAAGAATACATTTTAAGAGTGAAAATCATATCTTCCTCTAATTAGTGATGAAATGGAGGAATTTTATTAGGACCATGTTTAAAGGAATAATTTTTGACAGTGCAATTTATTAAATATTTCTTGTGTATTCTTCAGTTTGCTAAGGGAGAGCAAATTACAGAGCAGCTCTATTCTGTGCACCTTCAGCTTTTTGCAGTCAGACAATACTAGGGATCATATGGGTTTTTCCCCATTAGACCATATACAGTAGGCATGATGGTGTTTGCTGCAGAGAAAACCTTGTCACTCTTTCATAGCTGATAAATTTGTTTGTCTTTGCTGGATTTACAGGAGTCCAGTGTCTGAAGGGAGTCTACAAGAAAGCTGGAGAGAGACTTTTCTAAAAGGCATGTAGAGACAGTACAAGAGGGAATGGCTTTAAATTGAAAGAGAGTAGATTTAGAGGAGATACTAGGAAGAAATTCTATGCTGTGAGGGTGGTGAGGCAGGAGTGTATGTTGGGCTGTAAATATGTGGATGCCCTGTCTCTGGAGGGGTTTAAGGCCGGGTTGGATGTGCTCCAAGCAGCCTGGTCCAGCGGGAGGTGACCCTGCCCATTGCAGCAACGTTGGAACCAGGTGGTCTTTGAGGTTCTTTTCAACCCAACCCATTCCATGAAATTCTGTTATATTATCTATTTCAGGTTTTAATTCTAGAAAAGAAAGACTTTTACTTTTAATTAAAATGCAATGTCCTGCTAAATGGTGCAATCTTAAGGAATTCTAGGATGATAGATTTCAAAATTTTTTTACCAATTCACATTTTGTTTACAGGAAGAACAGATATTCTTAAGACCGGTGTCTCTCAGTGATGTAAACTGGCACTTACCATAATGTTAATTGACCTTTGTTTTAATTACTTACTGGTTTATGTTTGATATTAGTAGCTAAAAAATAGTTGTAAGTGTAAAAAAGCTTACTTGTTCTGCAGTGTCTACTACATGAGGTGTACATGTGCTTTGAAACTAGAGGACATTTAATTGCATGATGATTGGATGATTATGATGATGAAGAAAATCCTCCAGGGAAATGAGATGCCTGTGATGCCTGTGTCCTTTCTGAGAACTTTTGAACTCATTGGCTAATACAGAGGAATTGAAAAGGAGTGGAGACCTCAAAAGTTGTTGGGCTTTGGGGTTTTTTAATTATAATTTGGTTAAAGAATATTACCTTAATGGAACAGTAGTCTCCCAGCTGTTCTGGTCTATAAGGAACAGAGAATTAAAATGTACTGTTTAGGTGACTGGATGAATGAGAGATTTAAGGCAACTGTACAATGTTAATGAACCAGTGTGAAAAGAGGAAATTGCAATTGTTGTGATGAGGTGAAATAAGACAGAAAATAATAATAAACCAATCATAATCACAAATAATTAGTTTAGACATTTCATTAGTCTTTCTTTTTATGAAAAGTTGTTTATAGCAGTGTAAATGCTTCAAAATGTCACACTCTTTCCATGTGTACCTAGATAATAACAGAAAAAAGTGAGGTCTTGGCAGAACCCACAGTCAGCAAGGTCCAGTAATTTTAGGAAGCCATCTTGCTGCTGGTAAATAGCATGGTGCGGTTTCAGTGTGACTGCATGACTGAAAAATGAGACTGAAAAGGCTAAGAAACACAATGTTTTTTGTAATTTGGGCAACGTATTACTGTATGGAATTGCTGCTTTTTGATTACGGCCCAAAGAAGACTTGGGTGGGGGAAGGAGGGACGGTGGGTGCAAAGGAAATAAAAACCAGAAAATTGGGACAAAGTGAACCAGTGAAGACTAAAGTTTTTGGGAAAGAAGAAAATGCAGTATTTCTTACCATTTTCTACTCATTGAGTTCACTGAAACAGAGGAAAGCAAAAGTAGAATGAAAATCTCAGTTTTGCAATTCCATATTCACTGCATATGGTCTTATTTTTGGAGGGTTTGTCTGTATTAAGTCCAATTGTGTTCTCAGTTGTGCTTACTCTTACATGTGGGCTGAAGGAATCATTTTAAAAACCTGTTGCTGTCTTGAATATGTTTCCTATTTGAAAAAGCTTTCTGAAAAATTTCAGGTGTCTTGCCACAGAGTAGCTTCCAAAGTTAAACTTTCTGGAACATTTGCTAGATGGCAGCACATAATCATCAACTACCACGGATAAGGGCAGTTTCAAGGGAGATGGCTCATGTTTAATGTGAAAAATTATCCTTGTTGAGCAATAGTACAATAATATGCAACAGAAGCTGTTGAATAGGAGCCCTACAACTTTCTAGGGTTTTTTTCAGAACCTGTGCTTCTTAAGTTATGTTGTTCTGTTTTCACAGTTCTAATCTGCTGTCAGTGTTGTATATTGCAACAGATTCAGTTATCTTTCTACCCTCCTTTTTTTTTTCATTCTTGGTTTTATTGAATACTGTTCTGTTTGCAGCTACCTCAAGGAGCTGTGCTGCAGAAAGCTCATGAAGCTAATGCAAATGAAGTCTGTATGCAGTGTTTTAAAAATAAGTGTTCTAATGTGTACCTCCATGAATGCTGTAATGGCTGAAGTTGAATATTAGTAAAGCATCATATTATATAAAGGAAATTCTTAGAGCTGGGAGTTGTTTCTGTCTGTGGGACATGTGAATCAAATTTTCTAAACTTGATTGAAACTTTGCTATCAGGTGAATTTTTCTCTTAAATTTGTAATAATTAATTGCATGCAGACAAAATAATTTTTCTCTGTATTTACAAAGCTACAGGTTTTAGATAATAGAAGGTGATGTCTGCATAATGCTTGTTATCTATGATAGAATTTTTATGATAGAATTGTTCCTTTTCTTTCTAAAAGGTAGGATCAAGATAAAACCATATCTTGAGAATGATGTGTATGCACACATATTTTTCAGGCTGCCAAGCAAAGTCTAGAATTAAAATTGTTACATAGGGAGCTTAGTAATGAAGCTCAAGTTGAAAAATTCCATTCATATTGTTTTGGGTCGCAGCACTTCATGTTGTGAAACTCTACATGGCAACACTCAGCCCTTCTACTCCTTAGATTTAGGGCTGACATCCTGGCCTCAGATTTAGCTGGGCAGCAGTTTAGGTAAAGGCATGTTTCGAGAGCAGTCTGGACATGTGAATTAAGAATTTAGATTGGTGTATTGCAAAGTCAGGTATGAGCAGCATGGCTGAAAATGAAAAAAAAATCACACAAAAAGCTTTTAGGGAGAACGACTGACATAGAGTCTCTGGAAGTCTGGAACTGCAGTGTTGAGTTTTAGCTGTAGTTCAGTAATTATACAGAACTATATCTGTAATTGTTGAATCTTTTATCGCAGTGCAAACAGAAGTAAATTTATATTTGGAGGTGCTAATATAAAAACAAAGCTGTCTTGGTGTAGCATGGGTAGGTTTCGTGTTTTGTCCTGAGGTGTTCAGACACACCTAAGACAAAAAAAAAACAAAAAGGAAGGAGCTATTGAAATTGCATTTATACATGTCTTCATTCACAAATTGAAGAAAGTTCAAGTACATCCTTTTGTAAGTAAATAATTTTTGGTCACCAGAGTTTCTGTATAGCAGTAAAGAGAACATGGTGTGAACAAAGTATCGGGAAAGATAAGGGAGGGGGAAATTTGAGCAGGTCATCCATTCTTCCTGGAGCTGAATTGATTTCCATAACCAAGAACTGCCTCATGATTTTTGTAAGGTGCACTAAATGTGAAAGATCTGAGTATTTACCCATGCTAGTCCTTAGTTTTATACATTTTGTCTAGCATGCTTGTATACATATTTTTAACTGATAATAAAATTAACTTAAAGTTTTTTAGTCTTTGAATGATCGCCACTTTTGCAAGAAGCATTCTGTACAAAGTGAGTTTAAGACTTCACCATGGTATTTATTTGCAGTTACTTAAGATCTTCCATATTTTCAGCATTATGTATGACTAGCTTGTCACACAGATGTGATGTACCTCTTTGTGTTTTTGTTGATTTAGGATGATAAATTAGGCATATAATTCAAAATCTTGTTTATTCATGGTCTGTTTTTTTACACACATTTTATTCTACAGAAACCAAAGGAGTTTTTAACATTGAAGCGCCTTTCATATAAGACTTTTTGTGGAGGATTGGTTTGCAGTTCAGACAGATGCGATGTTCCCCTGAAGGAGTGTGATTCTCCAGCTGTGGGTTCACAAGCTTCTGGGCTTGCTGCTTCTGAATCTGGGGCTTCTCACTCGCCCATTCCAGCTGTGTGGTCTTGCCTCCCTCTTTTCTGATCATAGAAAGTTTGTTGCTAGAGTAGTTGTCTACTACAGATTGATGGTAGCAGGGTCTTACAAGCCAATGGGAGCAGCAGCAATGTGGCACCTGATGAGTGGGATGGGCACCGGAAAGATGCAATATCCCACCACAGTGAGTGAGCTGTTGGGTTGGCTGGTAGAGCTGTATTTTGTCTCACTTACATGTTTCTCTTTAAGCAGTGGCTTTCTGTGAAATAAACATAAGATTTGGGGAGGGTGTTGAACCAGCAAAACCTAAAATGGAGTGCTGGATAATGTGCAGTTATGTTGTCTGGCAGGTGTTTGTTACAGAAGATAACTAGTGGTCAAGGCTGTAAAGGCAGGAGAATTAGAGAGTTCAAAGGGGAAGCCAAAGGAGCCCTTATATTTGTCTCATCTTGATAGCTTTACATAATGAGTTCATAGGAGACTAGTTAAAAGTCACCTTTAAAGAAGAATCTTAAAATTCCAGTGCTGTCTAGGTATACAGGTGCCTAGGATGCTCTGTGGTCAGAATTGAAGCTGTGGCTGGATACTGGCACTGCTATGATCTGTTTATCCCTGACAATCTGTGTTTTTAAATACTTCTTGAACCTGTTCTTATAGTCTCTTATATGTCCCTAAGTTTATATTTATTTTTTGGGAAATGTGACTAAGGGGGGTAAAATGGTCTCTTACCTGTTGCAAAAGAACAAGTTGCAGTCCAGTAATAAGTAGAGGAAAATGTAATATTTGAGTTGTATTTCCAACAGGAATTAAAAAATTAATACTTGGGCCTTCATGGGCTTTCTTTTAAAATGCTTTTTGCTATCATGGGCAAATTGATATGAGCATTCAGGTTTTAGTGTATTAGACCCAAGGATCCAAATGACTTCTATTGCCTAAGGTGTGTTGTGATATTTTAAAATGTATTCCTAAGCCTTCCTTACAGTGATGAAAAAGAATCCTAGATGGAAACTTTCAAAATAACACTGGCAGAGTGCTGTAGACACTACCGTGTTTAAGGCAGTTTGAAATACTGGGCAGGCAGTCCAGTGTAGTGATCCAGAATCTCACTGAAGTAAAGTAGCTACCCCCAAAGATCTATTTTTATGCTGTTCTCTGGGCTATGTGGTGATCAAGGAATCCCTTAGGGCAATTTAATATTTGCGCCTGCTCCCTTTACATAAAGGGGAGGTGAGACTTGAGGTGAGGCATCTGACCAGTTACCTGAGGTGGACTGAGCTGTGAGATGTCTTACTGCTCATAATTCAAAATACAGTCTTTAAGGCATGAAGCTGTCTGATGGGCGAAAATTTTCAGTTTAATGGCTTAGGTGTTATAATACTTTCCAGTAATTGAGAAAGCTGTTGTATAGGTTCCCTCAGTCTGAGGTGAGTTGAATCCTGTGAATCTCAATGACCAGCAGAGTGCACTAATCACAAATATTAACAAATACTGTTGCTGGGCTACTGTCTGGCAAAGAAGGGTGATTTTATGGAGTGAGGGGAGCCTGGTCATGAATTTCACCAGTGGGAGCATTTCCGTAGTAAAAGTCCTTGACTGTGTTCCAAGGGCTGCTTATCCAACAATTAGCATAAAATACATGAGCTCCCTGAAAGGAAAAACTGGAACTCAGAACTCTACTCCTGAGAAAATTTTTCTTGCTGGTCTATAGACAAGTTCTCTTTTGCTATTTTCTCTGTGATTTATGAGCTGTATTTCATCCAGCACCTATACAGTATGTTGGCCAAGCCATTTTCTTGAAGTAGAAGCATTTACCCTAGACTCCTATACCAGGGTTTTCTGCTCTGTTCAGTTCCCCGGCATCTAGACTGTTCCTCAGATGGCAGACACCAGTTCTTGTTCTCTCCTGAGCTATCTGCCAGTATGGTTCAGATGTATCACAGAGTCTCTGTCTCTTGGTCAGCTTAAGCTGGCTTGAAGTTCATATGTGAGCACTTCAAAATTATTCTTAAGGTAGTGTGGCTAGCACTTGGATACTTTTGAAAAAGTATGGGTGTCCAGGATACTTTGTGGTCAAATTGAAGCTGTGGATGACTATTGGCACTGCCAAGGTCTGTGTATCCCTGGCTCGCACGTGGTCTTAAATACTTCCTTGAAGCTGGTTCTGCATTCTCTTAAATGCCACTAAAGTTAGTCTAAAGTCTTGGAAAGGCATATAAACAAGTTATGAGAACTGAGAAAAGATAAATTTCTGCACGATTCAAAACTAAATAGCTAATCTTTTCCATCAGTTCATTTCTTAGTATACTGGCAAATCACTGCGTTTTTTCTGTATACTACAAGTCTATGCAAAGTTGGAAAGCAAACACGGCTTTCTTTTTAAGCTCTGGAATACTTGGCAGCAGTCATTTTAGCTCTATGGAAATGCATGTAAAAATTCTTGCATTAGTTGTGTTACTAACAAATAGTTGTAGGCACAACAATTTCTTGAAGAAGGAAAAGAAAGTTGTGCTACATAGGGCTTGATTTCAGCTTAAAACAGTTCAAGTGTTAAATTGCTGACATTCTTTTAAAGACCATGTAAATGTCCTAAGGAAAAAGTCTTTTGAAAGCTTATAAAATTTCCAAACTTATACTGTGAGATAAAATTCTGAGGAATTGTGGCTTTTTTTTCCCTGGGAGCCGTTCCAGCAGCTGTTTCTAAAGTTTCTAGAGTTGCCACATCATCAGTTTTACTAATATTAGCTGCAAATTCTGATCTGCTTGCTCTTCACACAGATATTTTCAGCAGATTGCTGAAGCAATTAACCATGGCTAACAAGGCAGTTTTTTACTTCTGACAGTATTGTATACAGCCATTACTGGACTACTGTACTTGAGGACAGGAATGAAAACTTTTTCTTAGCTCAAATGGTTTATATAAAGTGTGTGTGGTAGGCCACGTAGGCTAGTAAGATGCTCTCATAAAACAAAAACATCTGTGGTTCCTTGGTGTGGTAGTGTACAATAATGAAAAAAACATGCAAACGGTCATGGGAAACTTAGTAACTTTTACGTTAAAGGAACTGTGAGGTGCTTGCAGTACACAGTGTAGTTTTTTATTAAATGTAATTTATGGCTATATGAGTAAAACACAATTTAAAAATAGTTCTGTTACAGTAAATGTGCGTAATTGCTTAGTGCTGTCCTTGCAGAGGTCTTTCAGCAGCCTTTACATTGCTGGATCTGGAACTTCTTGCTAAATGAAGAAGGGAGCAAGGCTGAAATGGGTGTAGAAGGGAAGGTGTGGTGTTGGACTTTTTCATAATAGAATTTGGGGTCTTGAGGGAGGAGATGTTCCTAGAAGAGAATAGTAGTCAATTGTGAATTCATTGCAAATTGCTCATTGGTATGCAATAATAAAATTCTTTCCAGTTTGTCTTGTGCTGCAGAGAGGTCAGTGGTAAAGAGCAATTAACGGAGAAGTCAAGTGGTCAACTGCTAAATTCAGTGACTCTTTTGAATGTCTTTCAAGTCACTTAAAGGAATTTAAAATTCTTGTACTGATTTTATATGAAAAAAAATTACTAATATGTTATTTCCTTTGCAAAGAAGGATCACAATGATATCTGTTTATTCATATGGCATTTAATACCAAATGAAACTGTACACAGAAAAATAAGCTGAGGGGATTGCTCTCTACAACTACTTGAAAGGAGGTTGTAGTGAGGTGGGGGTTGATCTCTTTTCCCAAGTAACATGACAAGAGGAAATGACATCAAGTTGTGCCAGATTGGCTGTTAGGGAAGGTTTCTTCACCTAAAGGGTTGTCAAGCACTGCAACAGGATGCTCAGGATAATGGCTGAATCATCATTCCTGGAAGTATTTAAAGATGTGTAGATGTGGCACTTAGGGCCATGGATCAGTGGTTGGCTTGGCAGTGTTTGGTTTATGGTTAGGCTTTACCATCTTAAATGTGTTTTGAATAGCATCTAGTTCAAAGGAGTGAATGGTGGATTTCATCCAGAGGCAGGTGTCGCTGAGGAGATGCTGCAGAGGTTGTGAGTAGCACAGGGGAGCATACCTTAAATGGACAAAATAGGAATTCTGAACAATACAAAACCAAAGGGCAGTTAAATGTGATTTCTTGCTCATGCAGGGGTGGGGAGTGGAAGGGAAGAAGGAAGGAAGCGGCTTGTTAGTATTTAAATATCATAACAGACAAAAAGGATGGGTGTGTGATGAGGTGTGTTGAACAAGAAATAGGTTGAGAAATGAGGAGGTCTTATAAGGACGGAAAAGGGGAAATCAGTTTCGTAAGAAACACCTAGAGACTGAGGAAGGTAGCAAGCTTCAGAAGAGGGAAGTCTTCCCACAGAACCATCACTTGGTGGGGAAGAGGAATTGTCAGTGGCTGGACAGTGAACATACCATTGGGCAGGCAGATGAGAGTACTTGTTCTGTCACAACAAAGATGATTTTGCAGGAATCTTTAAGCATTGCTCCGAGTTGTTAGTAAGTAGTACTGGGATAGTTGTGTGCAAATCTCTTGTAGATTTGGCATCTTGGCAACAGATGGAGAGCAACTTGTGGAAAGGTGTTTAAATTAATGAATAGATGTCAGACATCTGGCAGGGATATTTTAAGCACTTTATTCCTTCTCTTTTCATACTGGTCCTTTTCCCCAGTTTCTGTTGATGTCATGAAGAAACTTCTAGGAAAAAGGCATATTACTAGGTTTTTGGGGTTTTTTTAAATACTGACTTTCCAATGTGTTAGTGTTTATGAAAAGTTCTCATCATGATCTTTTTTTTTAAACTAATTGGAGGGAATAAGGAATACTAACTGTTGTAGCAAGGTAATTCTCCATTCCCACTAGCAAGAATTCTTCCCATCCTTCCAAAAAGACTGAAGAGTAGCGTATATGGTGATGCCACTTAAACATATTTTTTTGCATAAATCTGTAACTATGAGTGAGAGAAAGTTCCCACAAAAAATATAAGTTACAGAGACATAATAGCAGAAAGCATCTTAAAGGATGAGCAGTTTTTCTGTGAGACGTAGGATAGTATTTCAGAGTTTATCAGGCCAATACTGCAGCATGTTTGAAGCCAGTGGAAGTTTCCCTCACAATCTGGTGATGTTCATAGTCTTTGTCTGAATAATCATCCTGTTTGGAAGTGTAAGTCAGAGAGATCTATGATGCAAATTTGGATTTCTCTTATATGAGGTTTTTATCGGAGTGTGTGTCCTGGGGCCATGGCTTTTGCTGGTCACTGGCATACCCTAGGTCTGAACCGGGGTTGTACTTGTACTCACTGGATGCATTTTGATACTTACTTTTTATATGCATGTCAGGTGTCTGTGCTAGGGGTACCCACCATAAGGCAGATGAAAAGTTAGACTTGAGAGTCTCTTAGTGAAAGGACTCTCACGCTTCTTCAAAGAAATTTGGGGTTGGTAATATTTTTTGAATAAGAAGACAGACCTTTTTTTTAAGAAGTAAGGCAAAAATACCAAATACTTTGAAAGTCAAAAACCACGAACACACCTTTTCTCTTCTTTCCCTATTTTCTTCTTCTCTTTTCTTTTTTTTAATGAAGGATTTTTTCCTTTAAACATGTGGGTACTAAATCCTTATTATTTGTTTCTTAATAGGTTTTTTCTGAAAATGGTTATGATTTTGGGTTTTTTAAATTTTTTTTTTCCCTCCTGGAACTCAACTCACTAATTTTTATTTGATCAATGTTTTGGACTTGACATCATTACATGCTTTTCTTATTATCCTGTGTCATTCCATGACTTACCACTCTACTTACTTCCCATGTGAAGGTTTTTGAAGGTCTTGTGATACTTCTTATATAGATGATTTCTTGGTCTTTCTAAATGTTATACATGTCATATCAGAACATCAGACAAGAAAGCACACACTCAAAAGTTACAGATTAGAGAGGACAGACTTTTATTGTTATTTTAAAACATACTTGCATGACTGAAATTTCTTCAGTTTTGAGGATTGTGTGATAGAGAGAGCTGCTTATCCCTCCAAAATGTATCAACATTGGTGATGCTTACTCATATAATGAAAATAAGCTGTAGCTGTTGCAAGATGTAACTTGAGGCATGGTTTGCTTCTGTTCAGAACAGTGACTTCGGCATGAGCAGCAGAACTTGATAGCTGTTCCTTTTGTTGATAGTTGATCATTCCACTTTTTTAATGAGAATTTTCACATACCTAAATAGCCTTCCAGCCTTTTTCCAGTACTTAGGCCTCTTCTTACTTGTGTTGACAAAAGACAAACTTTACAGATGAGGAGTTTGAAGAAAATAGTTTAAAATTTTAAAACAAAAGTTATTATTCTATAGTAAGATTGGTTACTTTCATAATGCAGGCTAAATGTATATTTAAATCTAAAAATTGTGGTACTAATTTTTTTATCTTTCAGATTGAGGGAGAAATGGAAGATGATTTAGTAGGTATTTCTCCAACTTCATCACTCCTCTCTTGATGCTGTTTTGTTTCCATTAGTGAACTTGAAACCATTTTTCCTTAATTATTCCTTTATGCTTGCATAATAATAACAATTATATAGTGACATTTTGAAATGGATGAGTCTTACTACAAAATGAGTTTGTGTTGAATGACAGATGTAATAGTAATGCATCTTCCTGGTAATATTAAGATACAAATATTGGCAAAATATTGCAATGCTGTAACATTGCACAGGCTTGCCATTCTTTTCCTGGACTCCTGGTGTGTGAGACTAGTGCAAGCTGAGGGCAATTGAAGTAACTATAAAAGTATCTCTTTTTCATGAAGTGTCTTGTACAGAAGTTCTCCTTCTTCTATCCCATTCAGCAAGGCATCGGTGTTCTAATTTCCCTTGAAGTTCAGTCACCAGATTAAGTCATCAGTACAAACAGTGTGGTAAAAATAAAATGTATTGTGTGTAAATTGAGAACCAGTGGTGCCTGGCGTGTTACAGCTTTGAGTCTAGTTTTAGTTTTCAGTGTGTTATCCTTGGGGTTATGCTTTTGGAGTGTTCTCAGTAACTGTAGTGATGGCCTACATTTCCCACCTGTTTGGACAGTCAGGAAGAGGGTGTGCTGGTGAATGAGTATGCATGTACTGTTCTCAGCCAAAATGGAAAATACCTGAATTCTGCTTGCGTATTTCTTCCATGCTAGCCATGCTGATGTTAGTTCACAGCTCCTACATGGCTCCCAGTTTTCACAAAACATGCAGGAGCTGATGATTGGTCAACCTGGATTTCAGTTTAATAAGCCCAGAAGTACCAGAGATGGATACTGACAGACAGTATGGTGACAAACCCAATTTTCTCAGAAACCAGGCTAACATATATAATTCCAGAGTACACAGTTTTGTTATTCTACTCTTTCAGAATAGCTGAGAGAAGTTGCAACATATTAGCACTCAAGAGTTGGAGTTTTTTTGTGGTGATTTAGGAGGCTATACCACCATTTATATTAGCATCTCTTTATCCCAAGCCAAAGCAGTCACACCACCAAACTTAATAAGCAGTCACACCACCTCCAAATTAATACTGGAATCACTGTGGTTGAATTTCTGTATTTGTTATGGGGAAAGGTTCTTACCCAATTTTGACACAATTTTCTTTTCATTATGGCAGTTCAACTCTGTAGGTTTGGGTCCTGTTTTTGACCTATATAATTAATGTAAAAAATTACACAGATTGTTTGTAAGTCACTGTAGTCAAGATGTAGAGATTCATAATGTTGCCTTGTGATCCGTGCTCTTTTTCAGCTGCTTTTAGAAGGTTTGCCATTTGAAGAGGGGTAAAACCCCTCAGCACTCCTAATATTTATTCATGTATGTTCACCCTCGTAATTCTTATGTCACTACTGCAGCTTCTGCTGTTGCTGTCTTTCTGTAAAGTCAAAGCTTAAGGAGGCCTGAAGTTCATGTGTGACTTCTAGCTAGAGCTCTGGTTTGATCAAGAAATCCTAGACATCAAAGTCCATTTATTTGAGCTTGTCTGTATTGTATGCCTTGATTACATCTTCCTTCAAGATTCCATGGAAATACTTTTAGCAGAGTGGTAGCTGGGGGTTTTCAAACTTCCATTCAGCTGATCAATTAAATACAGAGTTAGAAATTACCTTCAGGTAGTCCTCTGTTTTGGAAAACATGTATAGTTTCTACTTCCATGTGGTTACATATGCAGTAATATGTCTAATATAACATTCTGAGGCTAGTTTATCACAGTTATTTCTTATCTGGATGCTTACAACTACTGATTTGTATTTAGGGTTTAGAAATGCGTCTGGCCATCTCATGATCCTGGTTTGGACTTGAATGCTTTCTGAAATACTGCATAGAGTCTGATTCCATCCTGTGAGACACTGACTTTGAAGCAGTAAATCCAGTAAATCATAGTCTTGGCAATGATCAAGTAATTCTAAGCTAGCCTTACTTCCTCCCAACTATCTTAGATACTTGGAATTGCTTTTCAGAAGCTTTAGATGAAAATTATCTTTTCTAGCATTTCCGAGTACTCACTGTGGTTTCCACTTGGAGAAATTACGCTAGAAATGACAACTGTTCTCCATGCAGGAAGAATTACAGTGCTATATTGAATAAAGAAACCCGTATTTCAGTGCTTCGGTTGAGAAAGTGCAAAGAAAGCAGCATGGGAAGACTGTGGAGGAAGGGTTTGACAGTAACTCACCAGGGGTGTGTGCATTGCTTTTCCTGTGAGGAAGGTGGAAATTTGCCCAAGTGAGTGGTGTGCTTTTATTCATTCATCCTTAGCAAATCCCTTGGGAAACCTGACAGGGTAAGTACCCAGAGGCCTGAGAAGCTGCAGGTGTTTTGTTTTCTGGATGCTTTAGCTAGCCGTGGCATTTCTGCTGGCTTTGGGCAGCAGGGTGAAATAGTTCAATCCAGAAGAATCTACCACATGTTTCAAGAATTTTTGTACGTTCTTGTGTTGGGATAGAGTTGAATCCACTTGATTCAAACCTGTTCTCATGTAGCTGCAGATGGCAAAGGCAAGATTAACACCACATTGGTATGACAGAAACAGTAACTGTGTGTTCCTTAGCTCTTTCTATGTCGGGATTTGATCTTTATATTAAATGAAGGGATAGCTCATTTATTGTAGTCTGATTTGTTGTGGTCCATCTCTCTTTCTTCTGTATGTTCTTTGTGCTTTTGTGCTGGAATTAGCTAACATTCATGTGACCGTAAGGGAAAACTGTTCAGGAAACTGATCTGGCTGAAAATTCACCTTGTTTTGTGTTTCTTTATATATATTCTTCTTTGCAGTATATATTTGTATAAACCTGTTCCGGAACTAAACACTGATACTCCACACAGGTGTGTTTATGTTGTTTCTTGCTGCTTTTGCCACCCTGCTTATGCGTGGTTTTATAATGCAAATGTATGAAGCTGAATTACATCTTTCTGCCTATTTCCACATACTTTGACAAGTATAAAATATATACTGTAATACAGGGATTCTTTTTGTAAAAAAAGGAAACTTGGCAATTGCTAACTTTTCCTAAGAATCTAAAAATCATTAGATCTTTCAAGCTGGCATTCCAGATAATAGAGAGAAATATTTGTAATGAAGTTCCAGAAATGTTTTTTCACTTAGATTATTCACTCCAAAGATTATGTACTATTGTTAGTTCTGGCTAATATGTGATCCAACTGCAGGTGTTTCGAATTTTAAAACTCTGTGCTGCCAAATAGCACCAGAAATTAACGTTGAGAATACTCTGTTGCCATGGTAATTTCTTGGTTGGAAGACTGCCAAGTAACTATAAAGTGAAACCAAAGCTTTTGATGTGCCCTAAAATGAGGAAGGGAAAGAGGATCAGTGAGAGCTGAAACTTTGCTGAGTTCCATGGTTTTTTTGCAGGTATTGGAGATACCTTGAATATTCAACTTAAACACATTTCACTTTCTTATTACTGCTTGGTGTGGGGTTTTTAAAGCTGATTTTCTTGCTTTGACACTTGTAGATGTGTAATTTAAGCAATTTGTAGAAATTTGTAAAAAAGGCTGCTGTACAAAACACAAGTAATTTTGGTGTATTTTTAGTGACTTCTTCCCTTTCTTCTTTAGCAGCGTTGTTTAAACTTGAGGGAGTTCAAAAGTAAATCTCTAACTGCAGTAAAATCTAAAAGCTATTGTTTACCTACAGGTATGTATAAATAATTTTTTCCTTTTGCTTTGAGGCATTGTGATCCTAGTAGATCAGGCTCTTTTCAGCCTCCTAGGGTTCTCTTGGCATGAAGGGAATGCATGAGGACTGAAATATATCCTGTACCTGCAGTTTTGTCTTTTTCCTTTCATTCATTCACTAGACCCTGGTAAGTGGTAATTTGTCAATAGCAATATGATAGGCTATATTTAAAATAGTCTCTTCCTGGGACAGAATTACCAGCCTTGGTTCTTGATGTTTTCTCCTTGTTATCCCACTCTCACGTGTGACGCTCATGTCAGATAAATCCTGTTGGCCTGGAGAGTACAGGAAGAAACTGAAATGGAAAAGCAAGCGCAGAACTACCCGCTTTTTTTACAGGCATCAAGCGATAGAAAAGACATGAGAGACCTTCTAGTGCATGGTGAATTTGGATGTGTCTATGTAAAAATACAGAACATGGCTTTAGGAACGTCATCTTCAAGTTGTAAAAGAAAAATTGTTGCAGTTATGTCTGCAAAATTGTCTTATGGAAGACAGTTTTCATATAGGAGAGACCTTACCATGTTGAAGGAAAGGCTGGAGGCCTCTGCTTAATGAGTGTGTGTTTGCTCAACACTATGGGTATTTCACAATGTTATAAACTCTTAGAATTAGGGGGTTTTTTTCACTAGATGAAGTTACATGCAGTGTCCTTCCTTGAAGAGAACAGAATGATTTGTCTTTTCTGCTTGCTTATACCAGAACCAGGACTAGACTGTGTGCTGGCATAAAGCAGAAGTGGATGAAGAAATTCTGGTCTGTCTAGTGCTGGTTGTTTGAGGATTTAATAATTTAAGTACATTATTGGGTCAGGACCAAAATATTCAGTACCTCGTGGGCTGAAGCCCAAGAAGAGCAGTTGTATGTGCTTCAGGCTGCTCTGAAGAAAAGGACGTGTCTATCAGTTTATTGGCTGTCATGCATTTTGGATAGCTGGGGCTGACTGTGTAAATTAACTTCTATTAATTTTAGTTAAGAAGAATTTAAGATATTCTAGGTCCTTCCTGGATATTTCCTCCTAGATATTTTAATATACAGTATTAGCTTTTGAGTGTGGTAATATAAAAAAACCCGAATGGTTCCTTCACAGCTGTTCTAGTATTTCAGTGGTTTTTTGAATAAAATACATTCAAACAAGTCATAGGCAGAAACATACTAGTGATTCTCTTAATCCACTGGATTATTTTTTTTTTAATAATGGTTTGATTCTTGAGATTTTTTTTTTGGTCAAGTTTAGTTGATACTATAGTTCGGAGTAGACACATACCTTTCTTGATACATCTACAAATCTTTTGTCACACTTTCCTTTATTTTTTTCTAATTGGCTGAACACTAGCTTAGTTTGGAGTCATATTGCTTGTACAGACCTCAAAACAAGTTCCAGAAGTGGCCAAGTATAACATTTTATTCTAATGCAATGTTCGTTTGAGAACTTTGCTGCTGTTGTCTTAAAAATGTGAAGGCAAATATCTTTGACTAGTCATGTGAATTTGAATGCATAATTGTACCTACACTATAATTTTATCCACATTCCTTGGTGTGTTTTTCTTGCCATCCCTAATATGAGAACTGTTTTGTAGTAATATAGATGATCAGTACCTAAAGTAGACTTCTTGATGTTGTTTTAAAAATGCTTTGCATTTCTCTTAAAGAAACTTAAAAATTCCCAAACAAGTTTTTTGGAACAGCTTAATTATGTGGGAGGCTTTTAAAATAACTTTCTGTTCTTTTGCACATGTGTTTTGCCTTGCATTATGTGCAATGACTATGTCCCACTAATTTAGAAGGGATAATGTCTGTGATCAGAAGCCTTTTCCAGTCAGTCTAACACTGATTTAGAAGCTGATTCAGCCCTTCCAAGACTTTTGTTAGTTGAAATTAATTTGTAACTGTGAGTGAAATACCAGTGTCAAAATGGAACTATTTCATGAAAAAAACCTAGAGAAGACTTAGAAGGTACAATTAAATAATTCTATGTCAGTTTCTTTCTGGGCATGAGAAGGGCTTGGACATGCTGAGAGCTAGGAAGGTCTGATTGGACTACTGCACAAAAAGACAAATCTCTGGGAATGGGTATTAACCCTCTGGAGCCAGGTATAACCTGAAATAGGCAAAGTAGGTGAAGCTATTAGTTTCTCCTTTCTCAGCTGTGCATTCTGGGTTAAATACAGTTCATGTGATGTCTTTAAACACACACTTGTTCTTTATTGTTTGCTAGGAATCACCCTCTCGGTTGGATATGTACCCTCTGGTGTCTTTGTACTGTGTCAGCAGTACCCATATGTTAAAGCTGGGGCTGTGTTCATTGCCGGATGAGTACTGGGAGAGTTGTGCCAAGTATCACGTTAATGTAGGCTGTGCTGAAGCCAGCAATTCCTGTTACAATCTCCCTCAGTAATGTGCACTCCTTGGAAAAGGTGAATTGCAGGAGAATTTCTGGTTCTCTTGCCTGGCTTGTTATCTGCTGATTTCCTGCTGTGCTCTTTGTTTGCCCTTTCTTGAAAGGGCAGCAGCAGCTGCCATCTGCCTATGGCTTGGAATGGTTTGCATGCAGCTGGCTGGTACATGTCACGCTTTGTGGCACTGCTTACTGCAGGTGGAAGGCTGTTGGGTTGATGGATGTCTCTCTTTGTGGAATACCATCAGTCATGGAATTTTTGGATTTCGTCTTTGTTTAGCATCAGTAGTAATACAAATACATTATTTTATGACAAGGCAGAGTGCCAAATGGATTATTTTTGTTCATAACCACAGCTTTTGAAATATGCTTGTGTGCATTCATGCTAGTGTATGTTACTACCTAGGCTTGTTTTCAAAAGTGAGTTAATTTCTTTTATGATTTCTTTTGTATTTAATAATTGATATGTAGTCTATTCTTACTTTGATATTATCTATTGTTAATAATCTTTGAATACAGACATTTGGTAGCATTAATGACTAGAAATAGCTTAATTGTCTCATAAATAGTATTTCCCAACAAAATAAAGAAGTGTCTTCAACAAAGGAAAACATCTCTTGTTCTTTGTTCAAAGAAATCCTTGAAGTGGTTATTTCCACATACAGTTGCAGACTTCCTTAATTTCCAGGAATCTAAGATCCTATTGATAGACGAAATTGTTTGGTTTGTGTTTTGCTTGTTTATAATTATTCTTTTGTGCTTATTGTGACTGCTGAGTAGATTAAAATCCTTATTGCCTAGTCTTAAAGCATAAAGTCTGACTTACACTGCAGGCTTTTTATGTTTCAAGTGCAAAGACTCCTTTTCTTACTGTGTTTTCTTGAACTATTTATAGAAAGTACCTTATTATGAATCAATATTTGTTATTATTTTTTGAAGTCTTTACTATTCTTTGTGGGGTTTTTTTTGTTTGGTTTGGCTTAGTTTTTTGGTTTTTTTCCTACTGATGGCGAAGTTGCCTGTCTCACTTTGTAGTGAGACCAGGGCCTACCCTGGTGGTCTAAGCCCCATTGTTTCAGGCACACTGTAAATCTGAAGCTAAACTTTTTTGATATCTTTCCCAAAGAGCTGACTGCTTTCTTGAGAACGTTAAGAGTACTTCCAAGAACAGAGTTGATGCATACTGTCCCGTGTGAAAGAAGTGACTGGATTATATAAATTGATATTCCTAGTCTGCCAAAGAGCAAATACCTTCCCTCATTCCTGCTGTCATGTCGATACAGCCTTCATTGGCTGGCAGCAGAGGGGGCTGAAGTTTGGCTCTTGTAGGCCCTGGAAACATGCTGTGTGTGCATTAATATTTCTGTTAAAAATACCTGACAAAATATTTTTGAGAGAAAGTTAAATATACTTAATGTTTGCATACACAGTAACTAACATGTATCTAACTTAAATTCCAGTATGTTTGTAGCTTGTGGATGTTTTTAGTGGTTATTAAAAAAGATAGAGAATAAAAAAACCCAAACTCAAAACAACCTCCTCTCCCCAGAAGTTCTAAGAAGGCATACCCAGTTTGCATCTGACATTCCAAACTCATTGAATGTACATAGTATCAAAGAGGTGTTCACCCAGAAGCTGCATTATTTTCTTCCTTCCTTTTAGAAGAAGATGTACTATAGGGACCTATGATAATCTCATTCAGTGTCTTATAAAAAAGAAATATCTGCATGCCTTGATGGCAAATGGTAATGTAATGGGTTTCTTCCTTAGCCTGTTAAAGACTTGAGCAGTGCTGCTGTGTAGCAGAAACTTGGCACTTGGTGCTTTTTGGCATGTGGTTTCTGCTGTTAAGTAGAAATGCTTTTGTAGGTAGACTTTTTTGTACAGTTACTTTTACTAGGGTAACTAAGGTAAGTACTGAGCTTTGCTCTAACAAGTTTTGAAACAGGAGACCACTTTTAGGTCAGTTATTTTTGTCCCAGAAAACTTCTTTATCTTTTTACTTCTCATGGTGCAAGTGACTAAGGCTACCCCCTAAATGGTTCCCCTCCCTTGCTTCTCAGAGCACTGCTTCACATGTTCCTTCACCTGCCTGGCAGAGATAAGGCTGACAATCAGCACACACCCCTCTCCAGAAATTGTTTTGCTCTGATTCAGCCTTCAGTTAAGCCACTGCTGAATACCATTCAGGGCTTAACAACTTGATTGAATCAGTGACCTAAGCTACAAACATAATCAGTTGTGCAAAGTATGTGTTCTACTTTCCTGCTTTTTTTATGAAGTACCATCCTTTTGGTCTCTGCACAGGGTGTATATGTGCTAGCCAGACTCCCCATCACAGGTGTGAGGTACTGCTCTGTGAGCTTTGAAGATTTTTCTTTTTCTTTCTTTTTTTTTTTTTTTTCAAGCTTGATGTAGGTTAATTGTACTAATATTCTTCATTGACCTGACTAGATGGAGCAATCGTCATCAGTCTGTCATTTTGATGTTATCTCTGCAAAATTAGAATAGAAATCTGATATAAAGAACTTTATTGAGAAAGAGGTGCCAACTTAATTTTGAAACTTATCCCATTGGATAAATTTAAGAAAAATATGGCTTTTGTCAGGAAGAGTGAAATTTTTTTTGTTTGCTTTAGTATTTCTTGTTATTCTAAGTTTAACTGTTAAATATGAAATCTTAATAGACATAGTAAGATAAGTATGAATAAATAAGGGGGAGGTTGAGTTGTAAAAAAAAAAAAGGGTCACCATTGACTCCCTGTATCTCTGAAGCATTCATCATTAAACACCTGGGCTTAAGGTTTTCCATTATGGAATTTAATGGTAAAAGATAGGATGAACAAAGAAATCTTTCCAATCTATCATTATTGTCTAATGATAATAATGGTGATAATAGGAATTCTCTTTATTTGTTATTGGGGTGATAATTAAGACCAAAATATCATTGACAAATTTTCTTTAAAACTGCCTGCTTTAAATTTGGGAGCAGAGTACTGGTAGGATGGCAAGTTGAGACGGACTATAGCGAGTTAGAAATCACTTGGATTCTTACTTTCAACAAAAATGAATTCACATATATTAAAGGAATTTAATATCTCAAATTCTCTTCTGTAATAAATAATGTTAATTTTTGAGAGTCTTTCCTTAACACCTCAAGATGTTTAATAATGAAAATGCTTTTATGTATTATGCACCGATGAGCTTAATGTACTGCTGGTGTTTCACTGGGACAAAAAAAAGCTAAGTGAAGGCAAAAGGTGAGACTTCAAATTGCTAGCTCAGTCTAGCTCTAAGAATAATATTAAAGTATGGCTAGAGTAGGAATGTCTTGTCTTCTGTTTAGACCTCAGAC
Source organism: Dicaeum eximium (assembly GCA_013396995.1). NCBI lineage: Eukaryota > Metazoa > Chordata > Aves > Passeriformes > Dicaeidae > Dicaeum > Dicaeum eximium. Next base: position 98,869 of record VWZP01008314.1, on the reverse strand, counting down.
GCATTTTTAGACTGTTGGTTCTTCCTCTGATGTTTATGGAAGCAGTTTGATTTTAATGGAAATCTGAATTCATTTGAAATGGAATTTGGTTAGCAGGGAAATGCACTCTATTTTCTAAATAGTTCTCTTTGTTGAACTAATTTCTGAAATTTAAGTCAATGTAATGAATGTATTGTATATGGAACGTAATCAAAGAAAACACTTTATAATGTCTTCCATATTTCTCACAGGTTGTGAAGATGAGAAAAGATGTGAAGAAGGCCAGAGTCCTCACTATTCGCAGACTAACCAGACACATCGGGAAATTAAAATCGAAAAAGTCAGTTTTAAATCATAGTGGTTTTTTGTGGTTTATAAATAAGGTGGTATTTTAATTGTTTTCACAAAAAATGGAAAAATGGGAGGAAAATGTACTACATTTAAAACTTAAGGCTCTAGAACACGTATTTGTCTTATTTTGACTTCATTTTAGACTAAAAATACTAACTAAACAGAGTTTCATAAAGCAGAATTGGGATGACTTTTTTTAATGGGATTTAGTGTATTGGAAGGTAATCTGAATCAGTTACAGAACCTTTTGCAGCACATCTGAAAGTGTCAGATATCATCTTTTAGGTTATTCTGCTGTTGAATTTAAGTTGCACCAATTTTTCTTACTGTAGTTGTCTTCAGGATCATGTAGCAAAAAATAATTTGTTTGCATAGATATACGGGTCATATTTGATTTTTAGTAATTACTATTAATTCTTACATGAACAGTTTAAACAATATTTTGTAGATTGTTTTTAAAAATTACTGGCATGAAATAACTCAGCATGTGTCTTAGAGATGGTGTGAGATACATCTGTTACTGTATTCATAGTGTAAATTGAGGATACTCTCACAATTTTAGCAAGTTGTCCAAAATAAGAAGCAAGTCTAATGAACTTGCATATTTAAATATTACATAGATCTTAAAATAGAATTATATTTGAGACACTGGTGTCACCTATTCTTGGTATGAATTGTGGTTTAGTATTTTCTGATACAGTAACATTTGTTTTTCACATTTTTCTGCTAAATCCTCAATTTCCTCTGCTTTTCAGTACTGCAAAAGCATTAGGCTTTGTTCAGTTCTTTGCTAAAATGTTCATTTGCTAATAAGAGATTGTTTATGCACCACCACCTGATTTTTTTTATTTTGCTACTTAGTATTGCCAGAGAGGGAGTAAAGTAACTAAACTAAGATTTTTGTAATAAACGTAGACTTCTCTTGCAGGGGTTCAGAAGACTTGAAATTAAAGAACCAAAAACGAGTTGAGAGATTAATAGAAGAAATCCATGCCATGAAGGTAATGCCATGTTTAGATAATTCTGTATTAGAGACAATTATTTTAAATTCTGTTTTCTGCAGCTGCATTACTGAAACTTTAGGTATTTTCAGAGTAAGCTTTACCATTAACACAGCTAGCAAATTATGAGTATTTGCATTTGTCAAGGTGTTAAACAATTAAAGTCTTAAGCTTTCCAGGCTAAACATGAATTTGCTTAGCAGTGTGTGGTGTTCAAAGTTTTTACTGTAGCAGTTAAAGCACAGAATTTAAAGTTCTTGTGCTGCTCAAGAATACAGGGAAGCATTTTGCGTGTCTGACAGTACAGTATCCTCATTGTCTGTCCTGCAAGCTCTAAATATCATGCCATTTTTATTTGGTTCTGTAATACATTCAAATTGTTGCTGCAAGGGACTGGTTACACTTGAGTCAGATCTTTTTTTAGTTTTCAGCCTTGCTGTTAATTGATACAGTGTTTGTACCTTATATGTTATGACATCAAGAAAATGCTTCAGAAATTTTATAACTTCATAATGATTTGTGCTAATCTCTCAATTTTAGTTGATACAACATAAAACTATGTGTGGTGAAATGAGTTATGAACTCCAATCATAGGCCTTGAGGAAGAGTCATGTCTAGGTCATGACAAATGTTTTCTTACAATATGGCTGTTTTGATTGTTTCCTTGCTAAGTGTAGTTGATAACTGTAGTGACTATATTACTACACTGCTATTGTGTGCTATTCTGGAAGTTTTTTTGTTCGTTTTTAACATTTCTCTCTTTCCTCAACCTTGCAGAGATCTTAGTCTTCAAAAAAAACTAATAACAGGAAAGGCTTCATTGAGCAATTTAGATGTGCTTTGTGCCAGATTGATCACATAGAATCATAGGGATTTTTAGTTGAGTACTTCCAGGAAGAGGCTTCTGAAACTAGTAAAGGGGAAAAGAAAATGGGGAGTACTGCTGAAACACTGTGATAGTAATATTGAGACTCTCTGCATTACTGGCTTGCCGTCAGTCTTAAACTTGGTCTTGTATTTGCGCCTTTTCTCTCTCTCCTTTTTTTTTCCCTGATTTTTTAAGTTGTTTTTTTAATGCCAAGTATGTATGTCTCAGTTTCTAAGAGAATGATGAAGTGATCAGGTGTGCTGGAGCACTGAGCTCAGAAGCACATGTTTCATGGGGCATTAGTGAGTGTTCTTGAGAGGGTTTCACTGCAAGATTTGTTCTGGACGCATTTACCAGGATCTCTGTTTTGTCCACCTTGTGCTTTTCCTTCCAGGATTGGCTCATGCAGACATCTTAAAGCCTGCCCGCACTCAGGACTGTAGTGGCCAAGTACATTCAAGTGTTGCTTCAGTTGGCATGAACATGTACAGGGCTTGTAAGTGGTAGCTTTAAGAGTGGCTGTCAGGGGAGGATAGATTTGTAATCTAGAGAGCTGAAGGCAAATTCTTCTCTGAAATAGTTTATAGAAAGAGAGGAGTCTTCAAAGTAAGCAGTTGAAAAGGAAAAACTTTTCCACTTCTTGGGTAGAAAGCTAGTAAATGCACTTGGTTATTTGAAATTCCAAGAGCTGTGAGTTGACTTTATTGTTAAAAATAATGCACCATTATATTAATATTTAATAGGAAAAAGGTTGGGTTACTTGGAGATTTTTAGAGTTTAAAAATAGACAAGTTGACACTTTCTAGCTCTACAGTGTATTTGTTTCTTAAATGGAAGAAAAGCTCCCGTTTTCTTATGGATCACTACCTAAAAGGCACTAGTTGTTTACGTATTTTTTCAACCATTGTTGATTTCTGTACTAACAGAGTTTTTTAGAGTTGGCATAGAAATATTCCTCATGCAGCATGGAAAAAGTAAAAATGACAGCTTTCACACAAACTGGTAGTGTTCTTTCAGATGACTGGAAGATTCTGTATTGGTGAAACCTCACTCCCAGCAACATATTGTCCTAAGGTATTGGCCATAAGATTCATAAAAACACCGTGACATAACTCAGATTATGAATTTGAGAATTTTAAGGAAGATTGGACAGCATAGAAATTGAAAATTATCTAAAAATTTGCAGTTTAGAGCACTAAGGTTTGAGTTATTCTAGATTATTTTAATGGTTTTAGTGCATAAATCTCAAATGCATGCCAGAGGAAGTTCAAAATACTTTCAAAATTGATGGATTGTGGGCAGGATGTAGCAATTTTTCATGTTCTGTTAACACTGAGAAGTTGTCCTTGAGCTTCTCCTCACATGTGGAAGGAAAAATGCCTGTTCTCTCTTACTGAATGATTGGTCTTGAGGAGCTGCAAACTGCAAAGAGCAGATTAATGGAAAAGACAAAAAATCCAACAAAATAATTACAGCAGCCAAAGTGGTTTGGAGCCAGAAAATGGATGTTGCACCAGAGTCTGATAGTGTGTGTATTTTCAGGATAAAAGATTTCTTGAAGTGGTAACTTCTGGAAATTCTTTATTGGTTGGAGGCCTGAAGGCCTTCTGTAGGTTGAAGACAGTAGTACAACTTTTTTCCAAGTTCTTCCAAGTTGCCAAAGTGTCATGGTTTGATACTGGCCTGGCACCAGGCACCCACAAGGAATACTATTCACTGCTGTAGTTGAGCAGAGGAGGCAGAAAGAAAAACTGAAGGGCTCATGAGTTGAGACAGGGATTAGGAGAAAACACTCCAAGGCAAAAGAGGCTCAAAACTTGAAAGGTGCAAAGAAAAATTTGTTAACAGTATTAAAGGAGGATAATAAGAAATAAAATAAACCTTGAGAACACTTTTTTCCTCCCTCCAGCCTCTCCTTCTTTCCCACTGAGAGTACAGGGAGAGAGGGCATGGGAATATTCAGTTTTTCACTCAGAATATTTATTCAGTTTGCTTAGGGAGAGGAGTCTCTTCTGCTATGCCATGAGGTCCTTCTCATGGGAGATAGAACCACGCTGGAAAAGGTCACAGAGAACTAATTTTCACAAGTAGCAGTCTTTGCAGCCTGCTGTAACGTGAGTCCCTCCCCCAGGCAAAATAGTCTTCCCAAACTACATGGCATGGGTCATTTTAGTTGATGGGGTATATGTAAGTCTATTAAGGATAAGCTGCTGTAGTTTGGAAGCAAGGTTTCCCTAGCTCTGGAAGCAAGGGTTTGCTCTCTCTGTTCAGGTTTCCTACTAGATTACAGCTTTTCAGCATCCACCTGCTCCAGCATGAGCACTTTTTCTCATGGGCTTCAAGTGGATCTCTGGATCCCTCCATGCAATTCATTAATTACAAGGAAACAGTTTGTTGTAGAAGAATCTGAGCTCCGACGTTTGGAGCACCTCCTCTCCCTCCCTCTTTTCACCGACCTTAGTGTTGCTGTGCTATTCTCTTTACGCATCTTCACCTTTTCCTTTTCTCTGACTTGGGATACAGTTGTTCTCTGTGGGTTTGTCTGTTCTCAGGTTCCATCAATTAAAGTTCTTACAGGGTTTTGCAGCGCTGAAAGGTTGATCTCGTCTGGGCTCAGCGTGGGGTAGTCGCTCGCCATGTCCCTCGCTGTCGGCCACGCGAGCCCCGCGGTGCCAGCGCTGTGCTGCGCCTCTCCTCGTGTGGGGCGCCAAGAAAGAGAAGCTGCTGCTGCCGCCTCTGCTCTTCTGCCCTCAGCATGAATGGCAAACAGCAGCTAAGCAGGCAAAGTTCACTGCACGCTGTGCTGAGATGGCGTGCCGCATGGCCCCGGCAGCCACTCATGGCACCAGGATGGCCCTGGCACCTCCCCACCCCTTGGAAGAAGAGGAAGGACTGAGCGTGTTTTTTCCTTCTTAAATATGTCATTGCAGAGGCGTTACCAACTTCTCTAATTGGGCCAGCTACATGTCTGTCTTCAGAGCCTTCAGGGACTGGCTCTGCTGAGCGTAGTAGAAAGTTGGAGAAGCTTCTCTCAGAAACCACTCCTGTGGCTTCCCCCAGCCCCACTAAAAGCCATTGTGTTAAACCTATGCGCAAAGAAAGACATCTCTTTCTAAACATCAGTCCTTTTTCTTCCATCGTCACAAACAGACCCAGACCTCCTTTCTCCTTATCATTAATCCAGAAGAGAAAAAAAAAGCTGCCTGAGCACTGTTAGCAACAAAGTCTTTGGAAGGACTTTATGTATTTTGATGACCTCAGAAGGCATTATTGGGGGATTCCATTTTACAGGGAATTTGGTTCAGTCTCGGGGGAAAAAGGACTGAAATTCTGCAACCTTAACACAGTTGTCTGTTTACTGAAGCTTTCAATGCAATGGCTGAAGTTTCTCTGATTTAGAAAAAAAAAAATCTAATGGCTTGAAATCCTAAGCAGGGAGAATTCTTTGCTTCCTTAAGAACCAGGTTCCTCAGTTCAGCTGCCTGTAAACTGATGAACTTGAGCGTGTAGCTCAGCTGCACTTTTCTCAATGAAACGAATCTTAACTTTCAGTTACAAGATTTTAAGTTCTCTTTCTAGTTTGTATCTTTACTAACTACAGTCTGATACAACAGGAAGGACAAAATGCTTGCTTTTACTAACAGTTGTATCACTAACTCTCAGGTATGCTGTTTTCCTCTCCTAAAGTAAATTCTGAACAGACAGTGCTGACATAATACCACTTTAAACACGCTGTTTCCTAGGAGTGAGATGGTATAAGATGCTTTCACTTTTTAGGTTTAATAGAGTGTCCATGTCTTATTTTAATAGGCTCTACATAGTCATGCATGGACATTCTTCATGTATATTGAAAATCTGAAGTGTTGGTGCTGGGCTGTGTTGAAAAACCTTTTGTACTTGAATTTTCAAATAGTATATATTGTATTATTGTTAAAATGACATTTAATTTTTTCAATTCTCTATATTTTTGTTGTTACAACTGAAGAACAGGAAAAGAAACTTAACTGACAAGTACAATTAAAAGTGTCTCATGCACAACAATCAGAAGTAAACATTGTGAGAAATGAGAGCAGTTAAAAGTTCCAACTACGTGGATGCAGGAACTGGATTAATTGGTTGCAGGAGTTCTCAAAGCTATTGGAATAATACATTGGTTTTTGAGTTCTTCAGTTTTCATTTTTCCAAAACTATATAAATATTTATTCCAGAATTCATGAAAGATGGGGGAAAATAATGGTATGATCCTTTGTAGACTCCAGTGAAATACAAAATTGTGTATATTTACAGATATTTCTTTACTTGTTTGTCAGGCTTGATGATACTATAAAAATGGATTAATTATCCATGGTAGAGTACTACTTTCCATATTTAAGAAGCTATTTTTTGAACGTTTTTTGACACAAAAATAACAGATTGTCTAGTGATTTCTTAGTAATGTGTAGCTTACCTTGAGTTGTTGGAATTTCTTGGCTGAAGAAAGATCTTAGTTGTTTCTTTACAATGCGTCTAGGAGTATTTTTGCCTTTATCTTACAAAAAAACCCTTGTCATTATGGAAGATGTTGCTATATCATGTTTGGGGGATGCTCATTAAGAAAATATGGACAAAAGGCAGCTTGCAGTGCTTGAAGGAAAAATGACTTCCATTTGTCAGGAATGAGCAGCATTTGGTTTCAGCCGTTTTCAAATGTCTTGGAAAGATATGTTCTCTATCCTGAAAATTATCACTGGAGAAACAGGTTAGTTAATACAATGAGGGTTTTTTAGTACACTTAAACCACAATATTTATCACAGAATAATGAATTTAGTACAAGAGATACAGGAAAAAATAATGCTTATTTTCTTAGTTTTATGTTCTAGCAAGATGTTAACAGAAGTAGACTTAAATATGAACTCCATTATTAAGGTTTGGAAAGCCAAATTATTTTATAAAAGCAGAACCTCAGTTTGAAGGATGTTTTCACACTCATTGTCCTTGGAACAACAGTCATTCAATTTCCTGAAAGTAACAGTGAGAATAGGGCTGGGTAACTGATTTTGTAGTAGGTCAGCTTAAGGAGCTTGGTTGGTCTTTCTTTTAATATGGCCTTTTTGCATGGAATTTTTATATCCTAAAATACTAGGGTTTTTGTAAATCTTTATCATTTTCTTCTAGCAGTAATGTGTTCTTTCTTGGTTAAATGTTTAATCTCCTGTAACCTGGCTTTCAGTTAACATCTCACTGTAAAATTGTCTCAAGTCAAGGTGGAAAGTAATGCACTCTTTTGCTTTTTCTTTCGCCTAGCATGTTTCCAACATGTGTTTCCAACATGACTGTGTTTCCAACAGTCTTGCAGTTTTCTTTTAAAATAGATAGCAAACATTCATCCTAATGTTATAGAATCTTTAACCTTTAAATGTTTTTTCAAGAGTAATGGGAAGTGCTTAAAACTCAGTATAGTCAGCCTAGGAATGCCGATGAATCCCTGATGCTTCTCAACAAAAGGCAGAAGAAGAGGTGGTTCAGCTTTCACACTGTTGTGGGCCAGATGCCACTTGTAGGCAATTTCAAGGAAAGAAGAAGGGGTAGAACTTATGTATTCAGCCCTCTTTCAGTGGAGCTGTCCAGATCCTTGCTTTGGTGCACGTGTCTGCCTTTCAATCTGTGCAGGATGCGTTGCTCTGCAGTAGTGCAGGAAGTGTGGGGCTTCGAATGTCAGATACATCCGCGTATGCGTTGGCGGTCAGGCGTACGTGTGTGAGGAGTCGGCGCTATCAGGAAACACAAAAGTTTCCTGCTCGTGCTCTCAACAGCACATTCTACTTTGCCAGTGGCAGTTCATGCCTGTTCTGGACACCGTATGCCTTACTAGGGAGTGTTATTTTTGTAAAACAAACTACATATTAATTCAGTGGCTGTCTAAAATTATTTCAAGGTTGAAGTAAAAGCTCTCCCAAGTAGGGAACACAATGTAAAGACCACTTAACATAATGGAGAGGAAGGTGGTGTGGATAAACAGTGTGCTCCTGAGCCCGAGCACAAACAGGAAGTCCACCAAAGGTGGAAGCAAGAACAGACAGACACTGCTGAATGCACAAAGATGAGGTTAGTAACTACAAAACTCTGATAAATTTTCAAGTCATGAGGTATGTGAAGCTCTGCAGGAATGGATTCTGTAGGTACCCTGCAGCAGAAGTGAAGCTAAAAGAAAATAAGAGTCCACAGCTCAGTGTGGAGATATGGAAAAAGGTGAGCTATTTAATGTTTGTTTTTTTTAATTAATGATTAAGAATGAGGAAGGAATGCATCATCACTGAATCTACATAAACATATCTCCTCAGTGTACCCACTTCACTTGAATATTCCGACCTATAGTCTTTTGATTCTCAAAATCTGAGAAGGCAGGTTGGTATAATCACAGGCTGAGTTCTGTTCTAATCTTCATAGCATTTCATACTCTTTTCACTGATACATTGCTTCCACGCATATTTATGCTAAAATGGGAAACTCCATACTTAATATTCATAACTGTTCTCCTAAGCTAGTCTCTTGGTTGCTTCTCTTCCAGGGTCAAAATATGTTGAATGAGCAAGCTGAGCATGAGAAAGCTGTAGAATATGATACTTTGTTGGTTTTTTGTTGGGTTTTTTTTTTGCTAGATAGCAAGCATAAAAGAATACTTAAAAATGTAAGAAAGACAGAAAGAAAAATTAGTGTGGGATCTTGTACTATAGAGTTTTCATTTGAAGGAAGAAAATAGCTGACAGCCATTCTTACTCTTTTATTGCATCATGATAGCAAAAGTTTTTTTGCTTTTTTAATATACTGAAATACTGTCCTGGATTACATTAAAAAATGGGCTGCATTTCTTAAAAATAAAAGTCAATAAAAGTATCATCAGCTTCATTTTGAAAACTTTATTGTTGACAAGATACTTAAATAGAAGCAGCTATCGTGGGTTTTTTTTTCTTATGCATTAGATTCCTTGTTACAAAGTCAAAACAGATCACAAAGGCAGCTTTTCATTGGATTTGAGACAACTTTCGGAAAACATTAAAGTACATTCTAAGTGCAGGTTGTCAACTGACTTAAAAATATGGCTTGCAGATGAAGCTTTTTCTAATCAAGTCTTGCATAAGAATTTTACTATCTCATTTTTTGTAAGATTGCAGAATAAGCCATTTTCACTTTTTGAAACAATAGGGCTTGCAGATGAGACTTTATCTCTTTTCTGAAATCTGTGTATTTTCATTGTTTACTTTAATAAAGAGGTGACCTTTGCAATCATATAAAAAAAAATGCTCATATGCTTTTATGTGAAAATTGACCAGTGAGAGCAAAACAAACCACTATTAGTCAAAATAATACTTGCTTACTATTAGTAAGTATTACTTTAATAATACTGACTTACTGTTAATACTACTACTACTAATAATACTGACTTACTATTAGTCAAAATAATGACAGAAGTGTCAGCTTGTTTCTGCACTCTATTTGAAAATATTTGTGTATTCAAAATAGATGCTTTTTTTGTTGTTGATTTCTTTCATCATCTCAACATGCATTTCACTTTACTGAACCAATTTGGGCCTTTTCTTAAATGTCTCTGTAATTCATGAGAGCCTGATAAAGAAAAGAACATTTCTGCAGGTGCTGCATACTTTTCCTTTGTATTTTGATCATCCTATGCTGAGGTGTATTAGTCATCAAGATAAAATAATCCTTGCGAGATCTCTGAGGTAATTCTAATTAATTTCTTGCTGTATATTAGCTGGTCTTTGTACTTAATTTATTCTGGAGAAGCGAAAAATAAATACTGCAATAAATAGTGAATCTTCTTAGTATGGTGGATCAGTATTAAACTATCTAAATATCCTTAATCAACTCTTCTTTTTTGTCCTCTTTCTTCTGAAGTTTTCCACCGAAATGAGATCTTTTGTTCTTCACAAATAGAAATTCTTCTTTAATACTGTGGTAAAGGTTTCAGTCCTGTTCCTTCTAATTGAAGGGTTTGTGGTGGGAGAGGGGAAGAAATTGGAGATTTCTGTAAGTATCTTTATAGTCACTTGGAAATTAATTAATTCAGAATGGCAACTGCAGCTGCTATGACTCTTCATTCCAACTGATGTTTTTGTGTGTTAGATCTTGATTCCTCCATGGCTACCTCCTGCTTAAAAAACCTATGAAGTCTGTTCGGGAACTTAATGCTAATGTATATATTACTTCAGTGCTAGATAAATGTATTGGCACTTTTGTTTAAGTGAGGATTTAGTGAACATAGATGAATAATAAGAAGTAAAATAATGGCACCTTTAGGAGAGGAAAGTCATGCCTTGCAAATCAGCGGGAGTTCTTTGAAGGAGGAGATACATAGCAGATATTGTTGATTTAGTCTCTAAACTGTTTTATATTTAAAAAAAGCCATTGTCCAGCTTTCACCAAAGCCTCTGGTGGCTTTATGTGGTTTTAGGTTTTTTTTTTCTTAAAGCTGTCCATGAATATGAATTCTCTTCTTTTAGTTATAGAGTTAAACACAGTAAGCGAAAGAGAAGAATCGATGCTTGGCTTTTGTAGTGCTGGAAAGCTAACAGCAGAGTTTTGTTCAGATCAGTGCTGGAGATGATTCAGAAAAAGTGGATGAATGACAGAGCTTGATGATTGCAGAATTTTGGGGTAGTGAAGATACTAGTACTAAAACACTGTAGAACTGATCAACTGGGCAGCTAAATGACTGAAGAAGTTCAATGGTAATAAATGCTAAGTAGTACTTGTGGTGGTGGTGAGAATTACATTTCCAGTACTTCATTTTTTACTGGATTGAAAGAAATTGGTTTTTGCCAATACCACTAGGAGGTGGATATCAGAGTTACCATAGATATCTGTGAAAATGCTAGATTGCTCTTTCTTGTCTTCAGACAGGAGACAGTCTGTTCCTATTGAAATTAATTATTTTACTGTATACTGCATAAATTGTCTTTGTGTACATTAAAAAAAATCAAACTAGTAAAAGTATAAAGAAGAGTGCCAAGAATGATCAGATATGGCACAGCATCTATATAAGGTGTAATAAAATTGGAAAAGAATTCTCCAGGATATGAGGTGAACTACTGATTTTGTAGTTTAACACAATTCATGTATTGTCCTGGATAGATATTGTGTACCAATATTTTGCTGAGGAGGTTTTGACAGCCGATTTGAAAATCTGCATATAGCAAAAGCAAAACTTATTTTGTGTTTTGTTACGACCTCTTCTTTCCACTTTTGGTTGTTACCCTGGACAAAGCAGGTGACAGGTTTGTCTTGCTGAAGTTTTAAGATCTCAAGGGAAGGACAAAAACTAATTAATTTTTTCCTCCATGGAGTTTGAAGAAAGGACTGGAGGAGGAGTAATTTTTCTGGAGACAGTGCACACTGGGAAAAGGAATGAAAACAAGAAGTACTGTTTTTCCCTGCATGGTGTCTAATCTTTGAGCTCTTATGCCCTCTGGAAGCAAAGAGGTTGTGCATACGGGGTCTGTGTATTCACGTGCTTCTGCTTCACGCTGCATCTCTCCGAGTTCTTCTCTGCTCACTCTTTGCTTCTGTTTCCATGTCTTACTTCAAACCCGAACGCAGCGGGCGGGGGGTTATTACGCGGATTGCCCGCATTTGTCAGTCGCTATCTTGTTGTTTGTGAGCGCTGCGAGCATCCAGCAGGGCCCTTCGCTGGCTGCCTCGGTGGCGCCTGGCTGGCTCCGGCCGTGCCGGGCGGGAGCTGCCCCGCGCCCTCTCCTGGCAGGTGGCGCTGCCTTCCCGCCGCTCCCGCTGGACGCGGCCGCGCTGCTGGCAGCCGCGCCGAATGCCGCGGATAGTAACTCAAAACCCAGGCGCTTCCAGCCAGCGCGGGGCTGCTTGGAAATATGTTAACCCTCAGATCGCATGGGGTTGTTGTTTTAGCGCTAGGAAAGCGCTGTGGAAGAAACTGTGTCAGTACAATGAAGTCGCGGATTGTGTTACAGTGCAAGTGAACGCTGACATTCAGAACTGAGGGATGTTTGAGGAAAAAAGAATTCTTAAATACTTATAATTTTTGGCGTCATGCTTGCTGTGCTTCTAAGCTTGTTTTACTTCTCCTTTTTTGTAATTTTAATATACTTAAAATTGTGGTTCATTTTCATAATACCTTCTACTTCTGAAATTGTCACAAGATTGCAGACTTGCTTATTGTTTTCTGTATGCTGTGGTGAAAACAGTGACTGCTCTCTGAGTGTGACTACTGAATCAGATGTGAACCTCCAAAATGAAACAATTCATTTAATCTAATTGACGGAATAGAATGTCAAGTTCGCAGTGTTCATCTCGGTAGACTGATGTAATTGCTGGCATTTGACTTGCATACCTCTTGAAATATTAAATTAGTTTATAAACGTGGCAGAAAAGAGCAGCCTATACTTGCCAGATAAAGTTTGGGTATTTTACAAGAGCTCAAACAATTAGCCATGTTAAGCGTTCTTTTGGGGAGTTGGGTTTTTTTTTTTTTTTTCATTTTGTTTTGTTACTAAAGCATGAATAAGTAGTCTTTCCCTCAGCTGCTTGTTCTGCTTTTAGAAGAGGTTATGCAGCATAGAAGAATGAAGGTATTTAGCTAGAGGAAGGTAACCATTTGTGCAAAACTGTGTCTACTGGAATATGGTGTAGTTTTGTTAGATGGGTATTGTTGTACCTTTAATTTCCAGAAAACAATAAACCCAAAAAACAATAAAATTTTGTATTGTGAAACTTATTAGATGAAAATTCACAGGTTGACACTGAATTTCACTTGGATCTAAACTGAGACAGCAATACTGTAGACATTTAGTAATGTTTAAAACTGGTGCCAGCAAAAACCTGACACCAGTGTAGTTTACAAAAAGAACAATTGCTAGACAAGTTCNTTGACAGGTTAGGAATAGTTAATTCCCATCAAAATCAATTGTACTTTGTTCATTGAAAGTGAGGTGGTTCCTAAGCTTCTGATTTTTTGGGGGAAGTTGTATTCTGGTAATTTCCTCTAGTGACGTCTTTGGTTTTCTTATTTTAAAATACAAATTAAATGTTACCATTTTTTCTTAATCTGTTTTGTAGTATTTCTCTGCAAACTGTTATTAATCCAACAAGGTTGAAAATTAATGATTTTGAGAAAGATTACTTTCTTATTTTGAGAGGTCTTATATTAAAATCAAAGACCAGTGAAAACAACATAAAAGTCAATAAAACTTTTGAAAATATAAGGCAGTTGATAAAACATGTGAAGTCATTAAAGATACATTAAATGTCCGCAATGCATACATCATTAGAAACTGTAGAACCATTCCTTATGCTTTTCTCCCTTTTGTAAAACAGATCTTAGATAAGTTATAATTAAAAACTCTATAATTACTTCTGAACATCATAATAATCTTAAACCCAAGTGATACAGGGCAATGTATTTAAATTATAATTCACTTAACTTGTCTCTCCAATTAGAGAGAAAATGTCTTTATTTCTACTGGATAAAACCTATGTTTTCAGTATATGGTGATATAGAACCAAGTCATCCAGTCAGGTTGCCAGCAAAAGCTGTGTTGGCTATACCAGTGAAACAAATTTTTAAAATATCCATGGAATATTTTTTCTTACAGTGCTTTTGCTTTCCTGTAGCTGTCTGTCCTTTATGACACAGGTATGTACAGTAAAACTTCCATATAAAGCTACATCTCTACATACGTATATTTTCAGACATTTATCAGACTTGATGCGTTAACTGTAAGCTTAGCAAAGGCTAACTTCTTGAAGTTATTTATTAAAAGAATTTGTTGTTTCTGAATATGTGCAAACTTCTGAAATAGTATTTATTCAAGTGCTATTAGGTTTCTGTTTTAAATTTGTTAGTACATGTATCTCTTTGACAGTGAGAAGCTTCCACAACATGCAGAACACTGCTGGTCAGGAAGACATTCCTACCCCCATTGTAATGTGGTGTCTGATTTTCTTAGAATAAAGAATACATTAGTAATACCCTGATTTGTTTTGTTTGTTTTAATTTTGAATGCACACAGGCCTCAACAGATAGTCTTTACTTTGTCACTATATTACACTATATTAGATAAAAAGGTCTTCCCAAACACATGCACCCCACAGTGGTTACTTGTATTTTTTATGGTCTCTTACCACACAGTAGAGTCCTATGTTTTTTAAAAATATTTACATGGTAGCACCACTTCGATTTTGTGTCCTTCTGTAATTTGAAAAGCAAGAATTTATGCCAGTGAGTCACCAAAGAAATCATGAAAATAGCTCCCAAAAATAGATTCCTTTATTTTTTCTATCTGAAAGGTATAGGCTCTGGCATAAATGCGTGCAAACATTGAAAATCCTAAATGTTGTTTTGCCAGGAAGGATGGCAAGTCAAACTGAATAAGGCAGAGAGATCTTTAACCTTAGTGTGAGTTAATTAGGTATACTTTGTCTTTTATTTCTTTTCCTCAGAACTTTGTAGAAATTTGTCTTTTTGGAGTATTAAAAATAAATGGGTTTAATGGCATTTTACTTAAATCCAGCATTAACTGTATCTTAGTAGGCACAGCAAGGCCCTTCCCTGTGTGATATGAGTGGATTGTGGTAACAGAGGGGAGCTGAAGTGCTGAAGTTTCCCAGCACATCCTCTGCCCTGGGCCCCAAGTGTGGTTCACCCAAGAACTCCCAAGAATAAGTCCCTATTTTAGCTCCATCGGCCAGCAAGTGAACTGACACTTTCAGGATGGGTGAGTGCAGGTTTCTTCCCAATGGCAGTTAAAAAAACAAATCTAACAGGAAAGTTTTTAGAATGGAGATGCATAGATACTTACTAGATTAATGGAGAATTACAGTATTCTTAACAAGGGACATGGCATTCTTCATAATTTTCTGGATTTCCTGTCAAATCAATCTACCTCTCATGAGGCTGTTACTGGTCCCCACTGGATTATCACCTGTGGGTTGAAAAACCTCAGTAGTTCTCAGCAGGAAACTCTTGGTATATATGTAATGCTTTCACATCCACGGATGCATCTGCTGCAAAAGGAGGGCAATGGCAGGTCTTTTTAGAACTGCTTTAGAAATGCAATGAATGCAACCTCTTAATGATCATCAGATCCATTTCTTAGCGCCAAGCAAAATATATTGAGCAGTTGTATCATTTGGGAATTCTCATGTTGTCATTCAGCCAGAGGGGATAAATTGTTAGAGGGAATTGTCACAGTCAGCAAAGCAGGAAATCATTAAAACAAAAGTGAGTTCTCAGGTGAGAAATGCTTTATTGCAGAAGGTGCAGTGGTAAACAAGTAGCAAGTACAGTGTTCTGAGTTTACCTATTATAAGGGTACAGTTAGGGAAATCAGTAGGCTTCTCTGGAAGGATTTTATGTCATTTACAGGTGATGGATAAAGATGAGAGTGACCTGGATTCCATTGAGGAAAAAACTAAAGCCAAATGGAAGATGAAATTTCCAGGGCTAAGGCTACAGACTCTTTGTCTAGGATTAGACTTCTCTTCTTCTGTGCAATATTACCAAGAAAGATACTGCCTCCCATTTTATTCCTTTTTTAAGAGTTGTAGTTAAAAATGAGAGCAAATACAGAAAATACTGAGAGACCTTACATATCTTTAAACTTTTACTCTGTGGTAGATGAAGTTCAGGATATCTAAGTAGTCAGAACAGAGCTTGAGAGGTGTTTTACTAATAGTTCATAAAAACTGGCAGGAAGGCAGGCAGCTACTTGAAAGTGCTTAGCTTTGTCTGTGGTAAAATTACATAGGGATTTTATAATGAAGCAGGTATGTCAACATAGCACTGATTTGTTAAATAACCTTGCTAATAAGCTTAAGCCACACTTAACTAGACAATGTCATGTTTTCTTACAAGATCAAATTTTTTTGTTATTCTGTTTGTTAATTTTATCCAAATTCATCTTCTGGTAGCACTATTCATCTTGATTGCACATCTAGTAAACAGGGACTTGAGATAGCAGTTTGGGATTTATTTATTTTATTTTTTTAGATAGGCAGAGTGTCATTTCCTTTGGTGTGGTGGTCCAGTAATGTGACTTCCAGTGGAAATTTTTGTGTGTGTATTTAGGTCACAGCTACAGACAGGGGATTTGGATTTATAAACTGCTAGGGGAAGAAATAATCAGTTTGATAATCAGTTACAGCACTGCATTTCTGGAAAACATGCCTTTGTAACTTAAACAACTTTGTGCTCTTATAATGGATTTAGTTTCTTTTTGGAAGCTGGATAAGCTTTCAGGTGAGCCATGGCTGATTTATTTCACTACTTTGAAAATACACAAAAATGGGTTATCTTCACAATGGTGATACTAACCCATAAGTCTAAGACTGGTTTTGTTCTGAATGACTAAAATAGTGAACTTCTTTAGACTTGAGGGAGCAAATTGGTTATGACAAGAAGACATACAGGGATTAAATTGTAGGGGAAAAAAAAGCCGAAAAAGTGTTCTGGAATTTTTTTCTCTTACACCTTTCTCCTCACTAAACAACCTAGAAAAACGACAAAGTAGCAAAATAAGACTGAATGCTCTGGAAAAATACAAGAAACTTTGTGAGAAAGTAGTTGCAAAACACAGGTTTAAGAGTAAAGATTATGGTTATGTTTTAAAAGCTGAGAAGACATTAAATATGTAGCGAAGTATAGCTGATATTTCACCAGAACTATGACTTTGGTAAGGGTGTTCTGTTTCTATTTCTACATACCCTGATTCTATTACTTATTTTTAATAGAAATTTCAGCATTTTAAGATTGTCTTTTCATATGGAAGGGCTTAAAACTTGCACAGCTAAGAAAATGTGAAAAAATAATGCTGAGAAGTAATGAATTTTATGATAAAGGTAAACAAAAAATACTAGTCAAAACAAAATGGAAATTTTGTTGGTTTTAGTAGTCTGAGGACTCCTAAATTGCTTCCACAGGCCACTGGCAGACTGAGGTTTTTTTCTGAGTCATCTAAAACTGCCTGAGACAGCATACCTGGGAATACATTTTGTATGAAAAGTCTTGCATACAAAATTTGACAGCATTTGACTCATTTGACAGCAAGGTTTTTTTTGTTTTGCTGTCTGCCAGAGGCTATTCAATAAATTACATTTCCTTGCCTTTTAGGTTAGAACCTCTGTCTTACTCCATATCACTTGGATAAAGTGTCATCTGAGAAACCATAATCAATATAAGCATGAAATCTTCTTTTCACGTACCTTTACGTTTGACATACTTCTCTTCAGTATAGTCTTGTCTTTCTGTGTAAGGCAGTTACGGTTTATTTTTAAAAAAACCAACAAAATCTCTCAACATTGCTGTTCTAATTTTCTGTAAGTACTGGGGTGATCTCGCTGCCTCGCCTGCCCCACAGCTTCCTGTGGCCCAGTGCTCATTTTTCCCAGCCCAGGCTAGTCTTTGCCCACTCATAGTTAGTTTTTCCACAAATTTGGTGTTTCACTGTAACTTTGTATGCAATATTGGCTTCATAGGCTATTAATAGCTCAGTTACCTTAGTGCCTGGCAAGATGTCCACCCCTGAAGTGTGCCCTGTATTCTACCTTTCCATGGAGCTTGTCTGGTTTTTGTGTAACTCTGCCCTGATGATCTGTACAGCCACTCTGCAGCTTCTTGCATTGTCTGTCACATCCAGCAGTTTTCTTATGTCCGTAGTTTTTCACATGCTGTTTATTCATCTTAATCTCAGGCCAAGGCCTGGTCATCTCCCTGCAGTCAGGATCCAACTGACAGGTCGGTTCTCCTGACATCACTCCATTGCCCTCTGGAGCAGCTGCCTGGGCACTGAATGACTGGAGGAGCATCAGTCCTCACACTGTTGGACAAATTGAGTCAGGCTGGTCCTACTGCTGCCACTCTTTTACCACCTCTTTTCAGCATCATCTTGACATTTTTTTCTTTTCTTACCTGTTTGTAATTTCACGTCTTTGTCCCCTGCCTGCAAGTGCTGTAAGGACTAGGTGCCAGCTGCTGGGGGTATGGGCCAAGCAACGGGAGTCAGGGCAAGAGTGTAGGTGCCCCAAGCCAGTGGTGTCAGCAGCAGTGGGTGGGGGTCTCAGCTCCAGGTGCAGGGGCAGTAACAGCAGATGCAGCCAGGGAGGACAGGCAGTGTGTGTTCTACATGCATCTGCGGGTGAGACTGGGATGAGTCATGCCAGTGAGGCTCTTGGCACATCTGGAATGGGCTGCTGTGTGCCTGTGCTACTGCTGACGGGACAGGCAGGCTGTCTAATATTCTTGTGCTTTGACCCCACGTCTCTTTGGCATGTGCAGTTCACTAGCAAACCTCAAATTGCAGTAGCTGTGTGTTGGAGAGGGTCTTCTTACAATGGCATGTAATAGGATAGGACATGGGGTAATAGCTTTAAACTGGGAGTACGTTAGGATTGCATATTGGAAGAAATTCCTTACTGTGAGGGTGGTAAGGCACTGGCACATGTTACCCAAAGCTGTGGATACCCCATCCCTGGGAATGTTCAAGACCAGGTTGGGCAGGGCCCTGAGCAACCTTGTCTGGTGGACAAGGTCCCCCGTCCCTGCCCAGGCGGGCGTTGGAAGTAGAGGACCTTTAAGGCCCCTTCTAACCATTTTGTGTTTCTACAGTTCTGTGATTTGGGAGGGGTTATAAGATGGCCAGAGGGCCCTTGCTGGTGCCTGTAAGATGACTGTATGCATCTACCTGCGGCTGCCTTGCTGCCAGCCCCATGAGAGGGGCACAAGAGCTATGGACCCAGGCCAAGGGGTATTAGATGGACAGGAGGACATACTGTGCTGATACTGAGGGATCCACCAGTGCTCATGTGTTTGTGCATCTCGGGGTGGGAGGTGGCATGCTCTCAGTAGTGAACTTTAGTCCTGATCAGAAAAGAAGGAAGAGGTCTTGGCTGACTCTGCTGGAGTTCATGTGAGTCCTGAGAGTGCTGCATGCTGCAAAGCTGAGCTTCACTACTAGTTGAACCTGTCAGTAAGAAAGCACCTGCTATGTCTATGGACCTGGGACAGACACCTCTGGATCTCTGGGCACATTGGGCAGGGCTGCAGCATCAGGGCAGGAGAAATCCCTGGACTGGTCTCAGAGCTGCTGGAGGGAGCATCCATTTATAACATCCCTTAGGACAACTGGAAAGAGGGTTCCATAATAGATGTTCAATACTAAGGTTTTCCTTGTGAGTCAGGTGCATCTCAAAGTTGGGAAAACTGTGCTGGGAAAAATACAACTATCTCCTCTTTCTATTTTATTGTCTGTTGCTGACCATTAATAGAGACAGTATAAACATGTATTTATTACAGTAACTTGAATCATGTGACTACGTTTACAAAACCAAGGTTCTCTGGAAGAATATTTAAGTCAAAAATGCTTCGTTCGCCTTAAGTCTAGGAGAAGGGAAGTAGATAGTTTATAAATTTAGGGATTTAAGCCTGAACAGAAGGTTCTTGGCCTCATTCTGTATCCTAGGCATTTCAGTGTGGCTTTCATGACTTCACATTCCAAAATGTAATTCATTCTCCAGTATTATTCATGACTCTGCAATGTCTTGGGAATTCTGTAATATTGTCATATCAAAATTAAACTTCTGACATTCTCATGGAGGGATTGCTGAAGTTTGTCTGCCTCTGCCCTGAGCCCTGTATTTAAATCCTATGGAGACAGGAAATAGGCAGTTTTATTTGGGATGAGGATCACAGGAGTTATCTTTTTTGGTTTGTTTTTTTTTTTTTTTAAATAAACCAACAGCTTGATTTAATGAATAATATTGGGTTCCAGAGCTTCATTCGTAACCCCCAACCTCCTATGTGACAGTAAGCATGTCAATTAACAAACGTGTCCTACTTTCACCATCTGTGAAACACTTTGGAAAGTCATGGAAAACTGAATCATAGGTCTTTTCCATCTCTATTAGGTCATCCAACTGTTCATCTGCCAGTATAAGATTGTTTCCTACATCCACCAGTGTTTTTCCAGTGTGGATCCTGTCCTCTAAGTGATTGGGCATCCACTAGTACCTTTGGGAGATGATTTTGCAGAGTTCTAGATCTCATTGTCAGGAAGCTCTTCTGACATTCACAAAAAAGAGATTTGTTGTTGTTGTTAATTTAACTGACTTAAATTTAACAGAGTTCTGTTACTTTTTTCCCATAGTAGATAATTGTTTACAGTTTTAAGACATACGCAATTCATGCAACACCTTAAAGGTCTAGATAAATTGCAGGTCTCTTATCTATCTTATCTATACAAAGTAGATAAAGTATCTTGTCTATACAAAGAAGAAAAACAAGGTTTTGAGATGCAAGGTATGACCTTTTATGAGAAGGTAAGCTACATGGTTCTTCCTGAAATTATGTCTAAGGAAGTGTACAGACTGCTCCAGATAAGGCATAGAAGATGAAACTTAACAGTGGAGTTAAAATGAAAGTATTGGAATAGGTTTCAAGAATGCTTAAGCAGGGAAAGAAAGAAATTAACAAATACAGTATAGTTGTTGAACATGAAAGCTATCAGAAGAACTAAGTTACTTTGTACAGAATTTTAACTTTTCAAGATGCGTGGACATTATTTGGGTCTGGCATAAGAATACTTAAACTGCTTTTAAAATGGCCATATGAGAAACAACTGGTATGTAATGTGACTTTTTGTTGCACTGCCCTGGGAGGAAAATAATGTTCAATTCAGTTGATGAGCATTTTGTAATACAACCTACATAAAGCATGTGTCTTAAAACAGCAAAAAATCTGTCGTGGGGCACATGTTTAGTAAAATACTCAGCTTTGAACAAAATCCACTTGTCCAGGGTTTTCATTCCTCTCTTTCAGCTGGCAATGCAAATACTTAAGCCCAGGAATGCAAATTGCATGTTCAGTCAGTCTGTTCAGAAAAAAGATAGTGGTTTTTTTGTCCCAGCTTCATTTTCATTGTCGTTAACGTATATATTCATATATAAGTGATAAGATGTAACTTCATCAGAAGATAAGTCAGGAATTTAAGGCCTTCCAAAGTTTATTTGTAGTGCAACAGTATGGGCAAGTGAAATATTTCTGCGAATAAAACCACCCATTCTGCATGCTTTGCTGTTGAAAAATCCCTCTTGCCTTCAGCACTAGTATATACTGTCTGATTAGGCATAAGGTAGTGTTTTGAAAAGATCAGTCAGTATGAATGTAATGTTTACATATACATCAAAAAATTTGCCAGATAACAAACTGGTTTTCTTCCTTTAAAGGACTAGGGAGGTACCATGATTAGAATGTTTATAAGGAAGGTGAACCTTAGAAAAGACTTCATAAAGTCTCATCATAAGAAGAATAAACTTACCTTTCATCTACAGGAACTAAAACCAGATGAAGTTACCAGACTTGCTCTTAGGACAGAAGTTAATTTTGAAAGTGTCTGCAAAAAGGTAAGACTTGCTGCTTTTTGCCCCTGCTTCTCTGAGTGTGAAAAGGTGCATGTATGGGTGCAAGTACATGGATTTGGCACAGCGTGTTTGTTGTGTTGTATCTTCATTGTAGATCTTCCTTTTCTGTGGAGGTTTATCCACTGGGACATATCTACAGAAAAATTAATAGCTGTGTATGAAAGTGAGTGAATTGTCATTAGTGTGGTGGGCTAGTCTGTAGTAATTAGAACAGAATACCAGGAAGCATAGTAGTGGTTTCTTAGTCTTCATAAATAGATTTGTTTTCTTTATATAGTGTATATACATGATTCAATAAGTCTAAGTAATCTAAGTAAACTTTCAGCAACAGCTGGAAAAAGGTTCTCAATACTTCTAAATGCATAGAGAAGTTCCCACACGTAAACAAAATATGACAAATATTAGCTTGAAATAAAGGTGGAATTGTAACACCCCTGTAGCTCATTTGTTTCAGTGTAATATTTCTCTCAAAGCCTGCTGATGGTACAGCATCAAATATTAACTGCCTAACTAGTGATGTTGGTAAGAGATTAAATGAAGACATAGAAGTGTGAAGACGCTTGTTGAAATAAGCAGCTGAAGCTGAGAGCAGTCCCATTTCAAAGAACATGTTACATTATTGATGCCAGAAAGCAATTCTGAGTTTAAAAATGTCAATACGTGAAGTTTTATGGGTTTTTTCACTTTATCCTCAATTCCTATGGGTGGTCCCCTGAGGAAAGCTGAAACCTGAAATGTTTATAGTACACATGCTAAGTTTTAATGTAGAATTGGGTCATGGCAATGTAATGGCATCATTAGTTTGTAATATAACTCTGCTGTTGCATATTAGAGTCGTGTGTGATGTAGTTCAGTTATTAGCATAGTGTGCAGCAAGTTTTTCAATGTTTTATGTCAGCAAAATCAAGTTAATAGGAAAATATCATAGGAATTAGGCGTTTCTGGAGAAATGTTTGAGTAGAAGCATCCTGTTTTTCTTTCTCTTAATGATAGAATAGAATAAGCAAAAGGTCACAGATACACTGACATGAAGCTAAAAAGCATTCTTCTTTTAAATTTATTTGACCAGAATTTTCCAGTGTGAAGATGAGATAGTCAGAAACTGGTTACTGTGATGTTAGAAATGGGGCAGACACAAAGATAATGAATGTGTGAGGACATGTGGAGAGAGATTTCATTCTTGAAGAGGGATGCTAAATGCAGTGACATTTTGTCACTTAACCATAGGTTAACCATTAACCATAACGACTTCTGCCAAGATGTCAAATTCATCAGACTTATGCTGATTTCATAAAGTGAAGGAACACCAAAATTAAATGACTGGTGCTATTTTTAAAGGAATTGTAGGTTTACCGTTGGAATTTCATTTTCTAAGGTGGTACTTTTATTGTAATTGATCTTACTTTCACCCCATTATTTTTTATACATTCATTTGCATTACATATATATTACACATTTTATACATTCATTTTTTATAAATTCATGACTGATGGTGTGCTTCTCATATTTACTTAAACTCTTAAATAGGCTTTAATTTGGCTTTAATTCTTGAAAATGTATAATGTATGGAATTGTTTTGGGGTTTTGATTTGTTGTTTCTGTTACTTTCTGCTGCTGGTCCTCCTGTTTTTCTGGGGAATGGAAGTCTGTTAATCTCACAGTTCTTAGTGGATGGAACTTACATTTGAAATCAAGCTGATGGATAGATGCTGATGCTTTTTTAAATCTGTAGAGGGCTTTAACCTCACTGCAGTAGAATATGTACAATGGTGTGACAAGTGGCTGTGCCATCATAACTTCACTTGCTTGCTTTTGGTTGGCCATACCGTATCCCCAACTAAAGAAGGCATCTCTTCTGTGCTTAAACAGAAGTTAATTCTCCAGTATTTTGTTCCTTATTTTCCCACAGTTAGTCATTAAAAATACAATAAAAAATTCATTTTCCATCCTTAGCAATATTCTGTAGTCCCATGAAATACAGACCACACTGTTTACCTTTTCATTAACTCGAGTTTCAAAATATTTGAAGGAAAACATCCTGTGGCTGTTTTCATTTTCAGAATAGGTTTGTTTTCATTTTCAAAAGGCAATCTGCTTTTAATTCACTGTGGAATGCTGAATCTTAGTTTTGCATAGTGGTCATGTAGTCAAGATACATTTTTAATTGCTTCTGCTCGCTGAGCTTTTATGTTCCGTTACTGTTTCCCAACCTTTTTCAGAATAAGTTAAGCATACTTTTCTATTTGAAAAGAGTTTGCATATATTTCCATCAAGTACAATAAAATTGTGCTATGTGTTTAGCAAGTGGCAATTTACTGGGAGTTCCTATGATGTAGATTTCAATATGGCTGCATTGATAATGAGCAGGTCAGATTTATCTAGTTGCAGGGGGTGTTAGCAAGAGTCACCAGCCCCATGACAAGACTTTTTATAAGTGTTACAAGAAGCAGCTGGTGAACAATTCTTTGTGTATGTCTGCTGAAGTATTTTTAATCCATTTGAATGTTGCTGCAGCTGGCACCATGGTTAGCAACAGGTGATAAATTCTATTGTAAGAACTGTAATAAATGTTACCATGCAACTTTGACTAGGCTTTATATTATTGGTTCTATTTCAGCTGTTGAAAAACAGAACCGTATTTTGTAGGTTTTCTCTAAGTCCTTGTGCACTTTTTGTACCAAGCTGTGCATTGTCTGCCACAAATATATTTGACATACGTTAGTAAAATTAGAAAAGCACATCATAGAGCTCATATTTTAAACTCACATTTGCAGCTGTAATGGCATTTTGAACTGTTGCACGCAGCATATGTTCCTGCAGTGTATGGGAAGCCTGATTCATCAATATTGTGCTCCAGGACACTGAAGTTATAAATTGGAAGCTAATCCTAATAATGCTGTTCATTACAAGCAGAAAACTGAACTGAGCACTGGCAAAGTCTTAACTGTTATCTTCAACTTGTTGCTAACATAGATTTAGGGTAATTCAGATAGGTGAAGATAGGCAGGATAAAAAAGGATAGGCAGGATAAATAAGTTAATATGTATTAATGTTTTTCCAGTATTACAAAATGATCTTTATAATCTGAGCTGTTTCCTCAGGAAAAGAGGATGTTGGTCCATCTGCAAACACCTTCATCATAAGCACAGTTGGTTTTGTTGCCTTTGCTAACAGATGTTGACTAACTTACTGTAGCATCTCATTTAGCTTTTGTTCCAAGAGGTCTTTGGTGTATAGCACATGAGAAAAAGTCCCTGTGTTTTAAACGTTTGAGAATGACAGAATTCCAGCATAATGGAACTCTGCTACAAGCACTGATATGTCATCTTGCCTTAAGTCAAAATATTTCTTACTTTTTCTAAAGAATAAACTATACATGTTTCAAAATTCAGTAACTGTCTGATTTGGGGAGCAGAATTGAAACAAATTAACTACTGTATTTTACTTTGAGTGAAGAATAGAATACCAATATACATTATTATCAGAGATTGAATTGAGCATATGCTTTGGGCTTGCAGAACAAGCATTCACAGATGATAAATACCACCTATGTTTTTTGCTTCCAGATGTAATCTTCATATAACCTTAGGAGCATATTAGTTCCTTCTTTTACACTGATCTTAAATCTGTGGTCCTTGAGAAGAATGCTATCTTTTCCTATTAAGTCTTGTATTTCCACCCATTGCTCAAACCTTGTTGTGATTGAATCATCAGATGCTTGTCTGCAAAGAGGATTCTGAACAGCAAATTTTGAGTATATTATAATCCTCGGATTTTTGGGGGGCCACATTCTTCAAGATGTGTGATCTCAAGATTACTGAAAAGCTTTCCACAGTTGCTAATTATGTTGAGAAATATTTTGTAGGCCAGAAATTTAAGTCATTAGTAGCTTTTTGAAGCTCTTTTTTTTCCCCCTAATTTAAGGTCTGGCAAGCTTATTTTGGATTGCTTCATGTACAGGAACCAACTTTGTCTTGTTTGGAATTTAAAAGGAATTCAAAGGCTTTAGAAACAGGATCTCAGGCAGCTCATGAACAGCCATAGGGAGACATGCCAGGATTTAACTGAGCAACTGGGTACGCAGTATGAGTTTGATTATTTAAAATCTAAGCTGCCTGATGAGAACAATTCAGCTTAACACGATTTTGAAGGGTTGAGATTAGTGCTGTGGCTTCTGGTGCAGATATTTTTAACAGATGCCCAAAGACTGTTATATTACATTTAGAAGTTCTGGGGTGAGTGCATTTAATATCTGTGGCAGTTTACCTATATGAATTAAATGAACTTGGGATCGGGGAACCAACCAAAATACTAACAGTAATATGAAAGGGTTTTCTGTGATTTATCAAAGGGGACTTTGGTAACTTTTGTAACTTTTTGTAACTGTTGTCGCATTAATCAAAGGGATGGGACCACAATTAGGCTAACAAGTTATTGCTTAGATAACATCAGTCTCAGAGGCCATGAGATGTATAAGACAGCCAGCAGTGGGTCACAGGTTCTTCATTACAAGTCAATATATAACTTTCTAACCCAATAGACTGTTGCCACAAGAGTTTGTTTTGCTTTTCTGACCTGACACATTTACTTACTTCTACCACAGTGTGGATACTTTTGTCCAATGTGCTGCCACTAGACATACACACATATACTTCTATTATAACACCTAAAGTCTTAGCTTATTCTATACAATCATATTACTACATTACTACACTATAAAGCCCTTCATTATTTTGTTCAATACAGTTTCTTACTTACTTCAGGCATATTCGTAGTTATAGCTATAGAAACATAAGTTCATGATTTTTTCTGTTTAATGTCAGTGCACCTTGCTTTCCCATCAGTCCAGGCTTCTTCTGAGGCTGCAAATCAAACCTTCTTGTGTCTGTGGAGATTTCGCTCTTTCCAGTTCCCACAGACTTTGACTTATTCACATGTGAGAAGAACATTTCTGTTTCATCTCCCAAACTACTTCTTGAATTCACTGGATCTCTGGTGTGAGGCTAAGGCAGTCCTTGGGCAAAAAGGACATGAGAAGGAGGTAGAAAGGTGTGTCTGCCAAGGACAGACAGGAAGAAGAATGATGAAGTTAAAGGGCTAAATATGTATTAGCTTCATTTGTTTCAAAGGTGTGTTTCAATCACATTATCAAATTAGCATTTGTCAGATTCATGTCTTTTTTAAATTATGCAGGTGATGGCCTGAGATTAGTCTATCAATTCACAGCATCTCTGTCATAAGTAAATAAAAAAAGCAATGGCGGAGTAGTCACAATGGTAGTTTTGTTTTTCTTTTTAGATTTATATTGAAAATGTTTTTCACACCAACAGTATGTGGAAGGCAGTTTATGAAAGGCTGCTAGCTTTGAGGCTTTAATTAACAGTGAGCAATTAATTGGAGCAGCAGGTATCCCAGAATAACTCACTAGGTGGACACAAGACATCATTCTTGCTGAAGGAATACACAAGACATTGTTCTGCTAAATACACTTATTTATTAAGGAAATTTCAAACTTAATACTCCTAGTACTTTTGAACTTTGTGGCAGGAAAAAAAAGATGTAATTTCTGAATCAAGTAGAATTTTTGATTAAACACATCTACATCTATAGAGGAACAGTCATATCTGTATTTCCTAATTTTGAAAAATACAAAGGTTTCTCTTTTATCTTATAATCCTAAATGTATGTATGTGATCTTTGCCTTCATTTATTTAAAAAATGTACTTCCTAGTGGAAAATACCTAAACAAACCCCTCTGCATGCACAGTAGATTTAATCTGAGGAAATGTACTAAATCATAAAAAGGGCCCCTAAAAAGGGTCTTCTGCATTTTAATTGGAGACTTGCTGTTAGCTTCAAAGGCTTTGGGTCAGGCATGGAATAGTTGCTGTCCTTTGTTTGGGACTTGGAGGATTTTTCCACAACCTCCTCCCTTCTCCTCTCCCCAGCCCTCCTGTAGAATTCTACTCACTACACAAACATACTAATTAGGCTAGATGTTATTATTGCTGCAAAACTTCTGATTCTGTTGTTAGTGCCTTTAATAGTAGATTCCTATGTACGTGGATTTTTAACATTGCTTATGGAAATATTTTGTTTGCAGTACATAAACCATAGGGACAAGACCATTGTATGAATCTATTTTCTTTGTAATTCTGATGTGATAGTCCAAAGAAGTTGTATAATACACTTATCATTAATACTTTTCAGTTTTGTGGTTTGATTGTGGCTATGAGGGGGCAAATGGTTGGTGTTTTTGGGGAACCCATGAGAAACTTCATTCTCCTTTTTATCTAAATTTTGGTTGTTACGGACTGATGATTCAACTGCCTACTTGGATTTCATAGATAATATCCATCCCACTCCGTGTCCCCTTCTCTATAAGTATTAATTATTAGAAACATTGTTATCATATTTCCTTTTGCTCCGGGAGGAATGTATTGCCTTACATGCATGTTTCTATGCTCCAACAACGTGTTTATGCTAAAAATAGTAAAATAATAATATTCAATTTCTTCTCTTACATGTTAAAAAATGTTAGCTTCCCATCTTATTTCAGTATGAAGCAATACATATCATTTGCATATTAGATGCCAGATAGACTTTTCTCTCTGTAATAGATGCCTCTGTCAACATGTTAGATTTTTTGGAAATGTGTTGCATTAATTTAATAGTACAATTTCCTGCATTACAGACTGAAATAATTGTCTTCATGCATCAGTGTTACAGAGTTTAATTCTTTTTGACCTGAGTATCTTTACTCAGTTTGAATGGAAGTTACACCAAATATATTAAGCCACAGTTTCCTGAGAATTTTCTATGTCAAACACTAGATGTTAGTGTTAAACAGGAATGTCTGTGGTCTTCCAAAGACCACTGATGAAGTGAAGAATTTTGCATTCATTGATGAATATCACATTCAGGTGTAAATACTTTCTCTGTGTGACTGATTGTTCTTTGTTTTCTTTTCCTGAAAGTTCTTATCTTCCAAATTTGGTCACTTGAACTCCAAGCTGTCTAGCATGGCCTTTACATACACCAGGCTATATTTTAGAGCCTAGAATCCATTTCTGTGGCTGCAACTGAAATTTTATGTCGGTATAAATGAAGTCTGTCAATTTTTGACAAATCTCTCTCCAGTCTTCTTCGCACCTACTTTGCTAGCCCAGCAGTATCAATCCCTCCCCAGCCCTCCAATGGGAGAGTATAGAGTTGTACTGGGTTCTGTCCATATCACTCCCACCTTTGGGAGCCATTCCTTCCCTGCACCACACTCTTCCCTTACTGTCTCTGGACCAATTTGTAGATGTCTTCTCCAGTTGCCCCTTCACATTCAAACTAGGCTGCTATACACAGTCTGCTATAGTGCTACTGTTGGAGAGCAAGGAGGTAGACTGGACCAAAGCTAGCATCATCTTCAACATCAGAGTAGCAATTGCAATGAGCTCAGTTTAACCACAGCTTTGATTTTGTTCATTCTGGAAGGGGTCTTCTTTTAAGTTGAGTATCGAAATAAACTGCTAATAACTTTGGCAGTGTTTAACAGAGATATTGTTTATCTCTGACACAAAAGGGCTGTTTCAGATTTTAAATTGCTAGTCCAAGAACCTTTCTACCACTCATTTGCAATCCTGTGAGGCTGTATTTCTTAATTTTGTTGCCTGGCTCAGCAGTTAAAGCTTGCTAAAGTACGGTCATGTCTCTAGACAAGGCTCAGACCCAGAAGTGGTGTGATTGCCTTTGATTTGAACGTGCTCATTTCACTTATTTGATGTGCCAGACCAGAATGTGGGCAAGCATATCATAGTCAGTAAAGCTCAGAGGAAGCTGGTTCACATTTCTGTGAGTGAGACTTGGCTTGAATCCCCAGGTAATTCAAACAAAATGAATTTGCTTGTGAGGGTATAATGTATGAAAAGCAGGGTGGGAAGAGCAGTGCTGTTAGAGTCAGATAGGCCTGTGGTGGTGGTGTTGTGATGCATGATGCTGCACATACACATGGCTGTACTTCTTCAGTCCCAGAAAGCTTTATGTTACAGCACTCCAAAAAGACAAGCAACTCACAACTTTCATTCCCGTTTTAAAAGAGTATTTGAGTGATGTGTGATCAGTATCTTACTGGATAGGAGCTGTCAAGGGAATAATAGAGGAGATAATTAGAAGTAGTCTTGTTTCTATGCTTTCCTTGAAAAAAATGCAGAAAAAGTGGCATAAAAAGAGGTTCTTGGGGTATTGTGGTTGATTTGGCAACCTTTTGGTTTGGCTTGGTTTTTGTTGTTTTGGTACTTTATTGGGTTTTTTAAAATAAAGGAAGGCCAAGTTACTGATGGCCACAATCTCCTTCACCAGAATATTGTCCAGACTCGCATACAATGCCTGTGAGGCAGAATATCCATGTCTGGATGAGTGTAGGGTATAAAAATGAGACACTTAGGTATTTGTAGTTTATTTAGGGCCAGGAAAAGTTGGACATGAAGGATGACCTGCAGCAGAATCAGTATTGCACTGGGCTCTCGGCACTGAAAATTTTAAAGGACATAAAGGAGTATTTAAAAGCACAGGGGAAGTTACACGCATGGAGGAACATCAAACTAACAATTATGTGACACACAGGGAGCATGTGGCTACTTTTCAGGATTTCTCTTACAGACCAAGGACAGAACAACTTGATCCAACAAGTAGTGAAGGTAAATCAGACTGGCTACAGTGACAGTTGACTGACACCTCCAATACTTAAGGTACAGGGGAAGACTGTAAATTATGAATGCTTCCATATTAACCCTTGCACTGTAAACAATAATGGTGGGGAACTAGAATTCCTGACATGTATCATCCTCACAGATAATACAGGTACCCTCCTTCCATCAGGTCTTCAAGATACTTAATGCAGTTTACAATCTTTACAGGGATGATGGGCTGTGATGTACACATATGAGAGTGGTACTGTGAAGCACAGTAGTTTAACAGTTTAAAGGTATTATCAGGACAAAAAAGCACTCAGAAGTGTTTTGAATGGAAATTCCAACTGTCACAAAAGTGATACCAACAATGTACTACAGGCCCCAGTGAGAATGGTAATGGTGAACAGAAAATGTTTAATGAGACTGGAGAAGCTACAAATTTAGGACAGATAATTAGAGTCAGTGTTTTCAGTTATTAATTCTTTTGAGTACTAAAGACAGAATCTTTGAATAGTATCTTTTATGTATCCATAGGGAAAGTAATCAGTTTGTAAAGTTGATCCACATGAAGGGTCTGGGAAGATGGATTTGTGTAACCAAATGACAAAGTAAAATGTTTCCTCTGTCTTGTCATCTATCTGTAAATCCTCTGAGAATTGATACTTTTTGAGCAATTTCAACCAAGCTTCCTGTAGCTGGTTTTAAGAGCATTGACTTTCAGCAGGCAGGCTTTTTTGTGTATTTGTGTATGTGAGAAATAAAGATCAGTGAACCCTGGAGGGGAAAATGGCCATAGTTTATTATGTCTTGATGTTGCTTTGAGAGGCACTATAGAGCTGGGACTCTATGATAGTGTGCCAAGTGAATGCACTCCTGTCTAGAAGAAAAGTGCAAGGAGACAACATAAGGTAGAATTTACATGAGTTTAAACATTGTTTTGGTTGCTTGCTTAGAGAATTTTAAATGTTAAGATGTCTTTAATGTGGTATAAACAAGTGTGATTACTTATGTTAAAGACTAACAGTTCCTTGTGCATTATTAACTGGAAAGGCTCTTTCTGTATATTTGCTTTGTAGTGTGACTCAGAATTGCATTGCAAAATCAGAAAAAAAAAAGACATTCCTGATATTTCTAAAAATGAAAACCAGCTGCTGGTGTCTTATGCTGCTTTTATTTTTACAAATGAAACTCTATCTGTTTTTCATTAAAGATATCAAGTAAAAATAAAGTACATTATTCTGATTTCTTCCCCAACTCTCCTATCTAGGTAAGTTTTCG
The DNA here is from genome assembly GCA_013396995.1 of Dicaeum eximium. Taxonomy (NCBI): domain Eukaryota; kingdom Metazoa; phylum Chordata; class Aves; order Passeriformes; family Dicaeidae; genus Dicaeum; species Dicaeum eximium. The sequence continues at coordinate 67,273 of VWZP01008314.1, read as the reverse complement.
AAGTGCCCAACTCAGTACTAAGGAGTTGATACTTATAAAAACCAAAAAACTAAAACAAAAGGTAGGGAATTAAGCAGGCTCTTTCAGCTCATTAGGAAGTCCATCAATCTGTTGTTAACACTGCAAAACTGGAAGAAAAGTGCTACAGCCACCATTGCCTGAAACTGTAGAAGATGTTCCTGAATTATTGGAATTCTGTTTAAAAAAAGTTCTCGTGTATTGGGATGCCAGTGAACATAGCTGCTAAGACCATCCATGTGAAAAGGCTATAGCTTGGTAAAATGTCAGCATATGTTTACAGCACATTGCACCTCTCTGGCAATATTGGTAGGTTAGACAAAGTATGGGAAACTGGAGGTAACTAGTGACTTAATGGAAGTATAACAAAATTAAATTTCTAGTGGTGATCTAGTTTTTCTTGGGTTTGGAATTCAAATAACTGCCAAACGATTGGAGTGGTTTAGTGGTTGCACATTAGGGAAACAGCATGCCAGAGTTAAGTAATAATAATGTAATGGCGTAGAAGATGCCTGAGAGCCTCTAAGTATAAAGGTTCTGTGTGCCATACAGTGAAATACCTGCTATAAAATCTGAACACCCAGGATTACCCTCCATTTTACATGCACTCTCTGCTGATGTGCTCAAGTAATATCAGGGATTACATACGTATCTGACATGTGGTTATCTTTAGAGTAGGTCTCAAATGCATTGTCAATAGACTTAATGATGGAAAATCTGTGTTTTGGTGCCAGAGAACTGGCATGTTATCTCTGATGTTTTAATAGTTTTTCAGTGAACTGAATTGTCTTTTTCAGAAAAAGTCTGAAAAACATATATATATATATATATATATATATATATATATGTATGTTAAAAATCTGTTTTCAATCATGCACGCAAATTGCAATGTGATATGCCAAGAAATGCTGTCTTGAGTAGCATATTATAACTTGGCCTAACCATGGTTAGTGTGTGCAGTGCTTGTGAAGTCTTTTGAGTCATCTGTGCCTCCAAATCCCTGGCTCTCTTAGTTCCTTCTACAGTTCTTTGAACAGAAGTACGTTTCTCCTAAGAGTTTTATCTGAAGACATTAACCTGACAATACTTTAGTTATGTATAGGTGTGTTCCCTGGTGGTAATGCTTGCAGATGTAAAGGTCTGAGCAAGACAAGGTTGGTCCATAGGGATGATTTTTTTCCTTTATGTTAGATATTATCTGAAATATACCTGATTAAAGCAGCACTTGTTTTTGAAATGTTAGCTAGTTGTGAAGCATTACATCTGTTTTAAATTTAAAGAACTCAACTACATCTACTTTCTCTGCTATAAACTTAAATTCATATGTGCTTATACTTACAGTGCAGTATCAGGCTGCATCTGAATAGTTAGATTTTGAGGGTTGAGCATCTGTTTTAAAGTGAAATATTGTAAGGCCATCTCAAGATTACATTCCCCATAGTTGGGTACAGAGTTTTGTCAGCATTTTGATGTCATAGGGAGAGTTGTGAATGTCTCAGTTCTGAAACTTCTTTGGTTCATCCAAGACAGAATATTTTGAACTTTCTGGCTCATTGTAATAGTTCTAATAATACAGAGCTCATCCCTGTATCACCAATTTAGTTGCTACCATGAGCTCCGCTCAATCTTTGGACAAGCCCATGTTGCACAGCTGACTCATGGGAGTTCAGATGCATTTAGGTTAAAGTGAAGTCGAAGAATTCTGTTTGCTGATTGGTTCACAGCACTGCCTGAGTGTTGTTGGTCTCCTTTGTGTTTCTGCTCTCTTTTCTGTAACAAATAAGTATAAATAATCGATTTTTAATATTTTTCTAAAAAATGGTTCTTTCAGATTTAGTTTTTATATTACCTACCTTAACTCTCTATTCAGAGTTAATAAGCAACCGTCTGTTTAAATTTTTCAGACCCTCACTTAAGACGGCCAGTTACAAGAAATTATCTCAATTTTTTTGTAGAAGTCAGTTGTGGTTTCAGATCTGACATATAGTTGTTGTCCAACTCATTTGTTTATGATATTTTCTCCAAATTTCATTTTCTTAAGACTGCGTGAATTTTGTGGCAAAGAACTTTCTCACAGCGACTGCCCGTTATCCAAGATGTATTTTGTTTATGTTCCCCCTGAGCTACATCTTTTCTTTCAGGGTTTCTATTTCACCTTATTTTGCTTTCCAGTGTAATCTCTCCATATGATTGTCTCTTGCCTTTTTGGTTTGCAATGTTTGCTTGGTTTTCTTATGTGGGGTTTGGGTGGGGTTTTTAAGTGCCATCTATGCTCTCCCCCAAAATGGTTTATGCATTTTGGCAAGGTGTGTGTATTTTATAGCAATACTGTATATTTTATAGCCTCAACTGTTCAAATGTCAAAATATATAAACGGCATATATTTTATAGAAAGCTGTATATTTAAAAAAAGCAAATACATGTAGACTTTATACTGCTATACTTCGTGTTTGATTTTACATTTGAATAAATCAGAAGAACTGCATGTATTTTATCCTGGTAAATGGTCCTGGATATACCATTTAAATGATGTAATTTTTCTAGACTCTAACTTAGGGAGCACTCCCTTCACAACTGTTTTCCACTTAGAATTTGTCCACAGTTTTCTATAGCATAAAGTTATGTTCAGCATTCTCCTGGGTTTTCTTAAAGGCCAGCAGTGGTTTCAGTGTTAGTATGAATTGGACCATCACAACTCAGGGAGTTGTCACAGTGCTCACTTTATGTCCTCTTTCATAACCTTAAGAAGTTGTTTGGTTTCCTTAATGTGCACGTTGTTTGTGTGGGATGCCAAGTTGAGATGATTAGAGACACATAGCCTTACTAGCCCTGGAAAAAATGAAGATGAGTTAGAAGCCTTTGAATTTTCTCACAATCTTGCTGTTTCCACTTGCACCTAAAGTTGACCCTGTTCTCCATAAGGAAATAGTCAAGAATCCATGTCTACTTTAATCTTGACCTTTTTCTTCTGACTATTCTTTATTGAAACAATCATAGGAATTGGTTTTTTGCATAAAGAGAAGAAAGAAAGAAAGAAGTGTAGAAGATTAAGTACCTAATTTGTACTTGGGCAAGTCTGGGGTTTATGCCAAGCTCTATTAGAGTGATCTCTGTAGATCACTCTAATAGTTTGGGATGAAAAACTCCACTTCTCTTTGACCATTGCTGAATCTGAAAAATAAGCATTTACTTCACACTTCTTTGGCTGGCTAAATTAATTGTGACATGTTAGTCCAAAGAAATTCTGTTGACTCTTTTATACTCATGTTAAATATGGTCATCTCACATTTTTAAAGAGCCTGTTGTGAACTCCTTAAAATGCTTAGACAGTAGGTATTTTTTATCATGCATGCAGTAAAGAACAGCAGATACTCTATTTTTGTTTGAATCTGTGACCTATTTAGAACTCTTATTTTAAAAGACGAGGAGGAATGATAGAAACATGTTTATACATCAGACCTATTTTGATAAAAGACAAGCCAAAAAATAAGACAGGACAAACTTAATGTGGAAAGGAACGTGAATCCAAGTGAGCAAATCTATTGGGAAAAGGTAGCTTTGGTCCAGACATTCAAATAAAATTAGAGCAGTGTAAGTACCTTGACAGTATTTAGAAGAATCTCATGCTGTTCCCTGATGCTGGATTTGAGTCTGGTAGGCAGTGACAAGTTGAGTCAGTGCTGCTGCTGGCAGCCCAAGCTCAGATAGATTTCCAGACTTCTGCCTTCTACTGTGTGCAGTTTTACATATGAGCAAAAAGATGGTGCGTGGTGCCAGGTACCCCAGGTTGCCATGGGTCTTCAGTTTCATAACGTTCTTCATGTTTTGTGCTGGCTTTGCATGGCAAAATTTTGATAGAAGGGTTGGCTATAGGGGTGGCTTCTGTGAGAAGGGGCCAGAAGCTTGACCTGTGTCTGATGGAGCCAATGCCATCCATCACTGGCCAAGGCTGAGCCCTTCAGCAATGGTGGCAGCACCTCTGGGATAACAGAGGGATAACAGAGTGAAAAAGGAACGGGGGGAAGTGTACAGAAGCAGTTGCAACTAGGGAAGAGAGGAGTGAGAATATGTGGGAGAAAGACCCATGAAGAAGGAGGGGAGGAGGTGTTTCAGGCACTGGAGCTGAGGAGGGAGCAGCAGAGACAGTGTGTGAACTGACCCACAACCCCCCATTCCCTATCTCCCTGTGCCACTGGGGTGGAGAAAATGGCAAGTGAAATTAAGCCTGGGAAGAAGGGGGGAGGAGTGGAGGGAAGGTGTTTTAAAATTTAGTTTTTAATTCTCATTACCCTATTCTGATTTCATTTGCAATAAATTATATGAATACTTCCCCAAGCTGAGTCTGTTTTGCCCGTTGTGGTACTTGGTTAGTGATCTCAACCCATGAATCTTTTATTGCATTTTCTCTCTCTTGTTCTGTTGAGAAGGGGAGTGATAAAGCAGCTTCACTGGGCACCTGGCATCCAGCCAAGGTTGACCCACCATGGCTTTCAAGATAAATAAAGTAAATATCCAAATACTTTCATGGTTGAATTACCATGATAAAAGCAAACAATATAAATTAATATAAACTGTGTCAAGCNGGGAAGGTGTTTTAAAATTTAGTTTTTAATTCTCATTACCCTATTCTGATTTCATTTGCAATAAATTATATGAATACTTCCCCAAGCTGAGTCTGTTTTGCCCGTTGTGGTACTTGGTTAGTGATCTCAACCCATGAATCTTTTATTGCATTTTCTCTCTCTTGTTCTGTTGAGAAGGGGAGTGATAAAGCAGCTTCACTGGGCACCTGGCATCCAGCCAAGGTTGACCCACCATGGCTTTCAAGATAAATAAAGTAAATATCCAAATACTTTCATGGTTGAATTACCATGATAAAAGCAAACAATATAAATTAATATAAACTGTGTCAAGCATTGAAAAGAATAATAAACAAGTTTACTTGTGTATCTTGATGTTTTCTAAGAAATTGTTCCATTTTAATTCTGTAGTTCTGTCACAAAACATTGTCTTGATGAGTTTTTGCAAAGATTTTAGATCTGTTAAAACTTTTTTTAGCTTCAAATGGAAATTTTTCATCAGCCTATTTTAAAAATTGTATATCATCCAAAAAAAAAAAATTCTGCTGAGACTTGGACAATTTTCTGAGATCCATAAAAAATTGATTTCTGTAAGAACTTGTCACCTGTCATGTTATTTATTAAGCTTTTATAACTGCTCCTTTGTAACACCTGTACGATCATTTTGGTGTTATGTTGAAAATAATTAAAGCTTGAGTGAAAACAAAGCAGTAGATTATTCTAAAACTAAGAGGTTTTGGCAGATGACGACTAAATAATTTGTCATCATTAATGTGAAACACAGGCAACAACTGTGTTGTTGCCCCTTGCTGTCAGGAGCTGAGAGACAGCAATGCTGCCATGAGTGATACGATTAACCAGTTACCTCTCATACCAAAATCTTCACCACGTCTGATGGCCACAAATTATATGCTGTATGTTTTACAGACATAAAGCAAGAGGGAGAACTAGCTGCCTTTCACAGTCAGAAAGTAACTGCTCTCAAGTCTTGTTCCAAAGTAGTATGAGGTCATGGTATAGACTTGGGTGGCAGCCATGATTTGGCACCATCAACCACCCTGCAACTTCACATTAATCACATCTGCTGTTATGAAGGACAGCTGTCCATAGTTTTGTAAAGAAAGTGTGGATTAACAGGTTTTCTAGTAGTTTGGTTGTTTTTTGCTCTTTTCTAATAGGTCTCCTCCCAAGCTGCTAATAAAGGGTATTGCAGTGACATCTTGTTTGGCCCAGAATTGGGTGTTACCTTTTTTATGCTTACTGTAGTTAGTATTGACCCTTTTTTCCCCCCTCCTTAAAATCAGGGTGTTATTAGCATTTGAAGTTAAACTGCATTTCTAGATAGTTTAGAAACTACTATGACATTCTCCAAGGTTGATTTCTGTATCATAGTTTTTTCCATGTCCTGCTTACTTCTTGGTGGGGTTTCTTACTGTCTCCATTCTTACTGTCTCCTTTTAAATAACTGACTAATGACAGATGCAGAGCCACAAAGCATTACCACTTTGGTAGCACTCTCACCCAGGTGAAGTTCTAGTTGTTGTCCTTACAGTAATATATGCTTCTAATAACAGTCTTGTTTCTGATGAGATCTGTAATGAGGCAGTTCCCTTTTTTGTGAAAGGCAGTTGAAGAACTGACCTCTTTCATTTTGAGGTCATGACTTCATTTGAAGTATGACCTCTTTCCTATTATTGATTATAACTATAGCAGAGAGAGTACAGACAAAAGTAGTCTTGAAACAGCAAGATTATTCAGAATAAAGCAATGTTCAAAAGTCTGCGTTTCATGTTCTCAGATGAATCACAGGTTTCTGCTCTTTAGTGTTAATCCTGAAGCTCTACTGTCTCAGGCTTACTAACAAGGCATACCATTGAGCTCCTGCAATCCCATCTGCCTTGAGACCATGAGACACTCAGTTTCTCATTCTCACTATTACCTGCATTGTATGAAGCAGGTTTTACCCACACACCTTCTGCCTGATGTTTACATCACACTGCTCCATCTTTTTACTTGGTGGTGCCAGCTCTCAAAGCCATTCCCAGCTTCTGACCTCTGTTCCAGCACATCTCAAAACTTGCATTGTGAATCTGCTTTTGTCTTCACAAGTTGGTAACGTCCATTCTCTTCACAGTCATTGACACTATTTACCAAGTTTGTCTCTCTTATGTGGGGCTTACATGTGTGTTTGATAATAGATAGTTTTAATATTATTTACAGAAATAATCATTATTTATGAAGATAGAATGTTAGAGGAGACTGCCTTCAGATAGTTTAACCACAGCCAACACCAAGTGCCAGGCAGCTGCTCACTCACTCCTGCACCAGCAGGACTAGGGAGAGAATTGGAAGGATAAAAGTTAGAAAACTCATGGGCTGAGATAAAGACAGAAAGAAAAAGCTGTGCACAATAGCAAAGCAAAATAAAGAACGAGTGCAGTGCATCTTATGCCAGGCAGGTGTTCAGCCATCTCCAGAAGAGCAGAGCCCTATCAGACGTGACAGTGACTTGGAAAAACAAATGCCATCACTCCAAATGTCCCTCCCATTCCTCCTTTTACCCCTCACTTCATGTACCGACCATGATGTCACATGTTCTGGAATATTCCTGTGGTCAGCTGGGGTCACCTGTCCCAACTGTGTCCCCTCCCAACCTCCCAGGCACTGCCAACTCCCTCACCAGGGTGGCAGCATGGACAGCGGAGAAGGCCTTGGTTCTGTGTGAGCCCTGCTCTCAATAACAAAAACATCTCTGTGTTATCAACCCTGTGCTCAGCACAAAACCAAAACAGCCTCATACCAGCCACTGTGAAGGAAACTAGCTCTTCCCCAGCCTCAACCAGCACAGTAACTTAAAATTTCTCACTGCAAAGTGTGACTATACACTGCTCTCTTGCTTTGTTCACTTTCCAGTGCCTTAGTTGCACACTGAAGGAGGAAGAATGTTCCTGTAGAAAGTACTAGCACATTCTTGCATAAAAAATAAGTAGAGAAAAATAATACAAGAAGTAGCAGGAGTACGTCAGAATAAAGGTCTGCAATGTTAGTATCTTAATTAAGCATCCAAGGGATGAGAATGGGGGAGGGAAGTGTTCTTGATTGTAAAGACAGTTGGAATTTCTTTGTTAAGTTTTTTTTCTGTATTGTCTGTATTTCTAAAACGTTTTATATACTGGAAAATATTTGAGGGAAAATAAATTGAGCATGGGCTGTGCCAAAAAAAAACCCAAACCAATGCAAAACCAAAAAACCCATACACAGAAAAATGAGAAATTTGAGAGAATGTGAATATCATATTGTGTGTTCATTAGCTGGTGGCTATCAGTGTGAGTAATGTTTGTGAAGTATTTTTGCTCTAAGGAAAAAAATGTGGTTATTCCATATGGATTGGCCTATATATGCTTAAAGCCTTTCTATAAATATTTGAATTAAAAGACACCAGATGTTGCACAGAAGCTGCTGCTGCTGCTTTCTGAACGTCATGGTATATTCTTTCAAAACCCACAGGAAGTAGCTGAGGGAAAAAGTGTATTAATTAAGTTCAGAAATAGATTTTCCAGCTATAGGAAAAACTCCAAAGAAAATAGCATATGATCTTCAGAAATGCGAGCTTTCTGTCCCAAGAATCTGGTGGCAGCATGCAGCACTGTCACATGGGGATCAAAATTCAGATTTCAGGTTCTCAGAGCTAAACTAGCCTGGAAATAAGCCAGTCTGTGGCCCTTGGAAATGGATCCATCTTTTGACCTGTCCCCTCTGGCCAATATTCGTAGTTCTATAGATAGACAGTCTTCAGACAGAACATTTTTCCAGTTTTTCTTGACCTGTAGAAATAATGTTGTTGTAGCAGAGACTTGAGGGGAAAGGAAAGTACTAGAGTTCCCAGATGCTCTAACTTCAAACATGAAATACGGCTGACCACAGAGTATATTTTGTAAGCTCTAAAACTGTGGCAGAAGAATTACAAAATGGGATTTGCATTCCACTTGTTGAGGAAGAAGATTTATGGCTGGCAAACCAGTTAAATGTTCCTGCACTGAGAAGTACTGACTGGTGTATTTGTAGTGCCTTCTTTTGCTCTGCTTCCTCCAGACCAAAGCACTGAGAGTGACTTTTCCTGCACTAGCAGTGGGTGGGAAGTGTCCCATCAGTCTTCATGCAATGAATATATAACTGTTTATAGTCACACTGTTCTGCTGGAAGAAAATGGACATGCAAACAATAACATTCACCACTGAGCAGTCTTACGTGGATCACATCAGCTGCTTTAAATGTGAATTGCTGATGTACTGGGTATCATGTGTGTCGAGGTGGTTTGACCCCAGCCAGTAGCTGAGCACCCAGCAGCTGCTCACTCACCCTACCCCTTCAGGATGGGGAGAGCATCCCAAGAGCAGAAGTCAGAAAAACTTCTATCTTAATATAAAGACAGCTCAAGGAGGGAATCAAAGGTGTGTATGCAAGGAAAGGAGAAGAAGGAATTTATTTACCACTTCCCATCGGCAGGCCACTTGTTTAGTCACATCCAGAGAGCAGGGCTTCACTTCACATAATGGTTACTTGGGAAGATAAATATCATAACCACAAACATCTCCCCATACCTTTTTGTTACCTCAAACTTTTATTCCTCAAGCATGACTTGAAAAGGACTCGATGTCCTTTTGGTCCATGTGGATGAGCTGTACCAGGGTGTTCCTTGCCTGTGGTAGGGGCAGAGCAAGAACAGAGAAGGCCTTGATGCTGTGCAAGCACTGCCCAGCAGTAACTAAAACACTGATGTGTTACCAACTCTAAAATGTTATAGTCACAAAGGCAAAAGATTGCTGTCTTGTCTATTATGAAGCATGTTAACTCCATCCCAGGAGAGAGCCAGTACCACTTCTACTCCTTGTTATCTACCAGGTAACACCTGTGGCTTGGGCTCCAGCTGCTGTGGTGATTGTTTAGGACAGGAGAGGCAGTTGATGGCACCAAGATCAGGTCAGGCTGGCTCATAGGGCTCTTGTCTGGTTCTTTATGAATATCATCATCTGTTGGTTCTGGTGGCTTTTGCTGTGATACTTCTGTAGCACAAAGCTGAAATCACAAAAACAATTTGAACATGTATCCATTGCAGTACCACTAGGAGGAAGAGAGAAAGGTGTGTCTTTTGTATGTCCTTTCCAGTCTCTCCCAGAAAATTCCACTGCAGGCACTATCAGGAAATCTTCCTGATAAAGGTGTGTTTTACAAATCTGTTGGACCTACTTTTCCTCCTTTCAAAAAAGGGAGACAAGAAAGAAAGAAGGAAACAAACAAACACACAGAATAAAACAGAACAGAAGACAGAGCTGTCTTTGGAGAAGTCTTAGATACCACTCATTTTGTTTCTCAAGCAGAGTGATGACAAGACCTGGAATATGAGAGCTTTTACAATGTGCTTTTACCTGTGACTTCCAGTATCGGAAGGAGGAAGTCAGAATAGAAGCAATTCCTTAATTCCTTTTTTTCTTTACTTTTTTTTTTTTTAATTTTTTTTTTTTAATTGAAGCAAGAAAATTCTTCTTTGAATTGGTTTGCAGAGTTCCAGTATTCTACCAGATGAAATCTAAGGTTATTTGTCTTTATGGTCAAGTTAGACTTTTCCTTTCAATGGTTTACATATATAGAAAGCAGAATGCTTTCTACCAGTATGAGGTTCTTTATTCAGTGAGTTCATGAATTTTCTTTCCTCTTGTATGAAGTAGTAAATGTAAAATCCGTGAACGATGTATCTGTTGTGCTTTAAAGAAAACATAGATCATGTTATCCCTGTTCAGTGCCTGAGAAATACCACATGTTGTGTATCTGCTACGTTTCTGTCAATGTTTAGGCACCCAGATTTTAATGCATTTAGAATGATGGTAATACATGAAGAACAAAATACTTGTTAGTGTCATAAGCTTTCCTCTTGTTCAGTTCCTGGTGAGAATGGCATTAGCATGCATTGTAGCATAACTGACACAGACCTGTGTAAGTTCTGTTCTATTGACTTCATGCTTTTGAATTTTTCTTGTGCAGCCAAACTGTACTGCAGCTGAGCGAGCCATGGCAAGACTTGCAACACACCCCACCCTGAAGCCCAGATTTGTTGAACTTAAAGGTATGAAACATTTTATGGAATTTTTAATTATATCTATAGCTTACTTGTGTGTTAACTTGTTCATGTATATTTCTGACATGAACAAAAGTAAAAAACCCACAAAACTAAAAGCTTCTATAATTAGCCTAACTAGTTGCAGTGAACCAAGCCACGAACTTGAAACCATTTATATGGCGGAAATTTATATGGCTTTGTGTGTGACAGTAGACAATACGACATTTATTTAATATAGGGTCTTGAACAAACAGAGCTTATAATGGAAATTCTAAAAATCAAATTGATGTTATGGAGTATTTCTAAATTAAATAGGAATATAAATGGATCATTACAACTGGGTTTTCAAAGGCACCTAAAAGGTTTTACAAATTACTTTCTTAATCTTCCCTGAAAACTGTCCTCAGAATCCTTAGAGTATCTTTTCTGGTTATTTAGGCTTTCCTTTCTTCTTTTGAAACTGGAATTTTCCACCAAAAATTAATTTTAAAAAGGATCGACTCCTCGTAGTAATGTCATAAAGTTACTTCATTAATAACAGAGCATATCAAATACCCATTTAATTATATACTAACAAATTAATATTAGTTTGCAATTTTACACACAATATAGTGCCCTAAGTGAACAGGATTATCAGCTGCAGATTATTTTTTGAAAGAGAAGTTCATGGTTTAACCCAAATTTCATCGTGTATTTAATTGATAATATTTTCAAGGATTTTCCTTCACTTCTGTTGATACTGTATTCTAAGGTATCTCTTGTCCCATGTGTTTGGTAGATAATTCACAAGGACATTCAAAATATGCTCAGTACAACACATGTAAGTTGCAAAAGTGTTATATAAAAATAACTTACATAAATTCATGTGTAACTGCAACAGAATATTTTTCTGCCCCTTATACAGCTGCTGTTAAAGCTTTTAAGGATGCAAGAAAGAACCCAGACAAAGCCACTCCTATGAAAAAAGATCAGTCAGAAGAACAGCCTAAATCAGCAAAACATTCCAATAACAACTTGGATGACCAAGTTTCTAAGCAGCCTCAAAAACAGCAAGGACATGAACACAAAACAAAACCAGGCATGAAAATAGAAACTGACAAGGTGGTTGAAGAGTTCTGTGAGAGTGAATCTGGGCAGAAAACTGTGGAAATGGAGAGAGCTCCAGAAGAACCTTCATTTCTGGCAGCAGAAATGCAAACAGTTATTCAAAACAAAACAGGAAAGAAACTTGACTATCAAAAAAGGAAAGAGAATATGAGTATGAACAAATTAAATGCAATAAAAGAAGTAATTGATGATAGTGACCAAGAGCATCCCAATGAAAAGGAATACTTTGATGATAGTACTGAAGAGAGGTTTTACAACGAGTCGTCAGGTTCTGACAGTGACAGCAATGATGATTTCTTCATTGGAAAAGTAAAAAAAAAGAAAAAAGTAGCAGCAGTTAATAATTTTTCTTCAAAAGAAAAGGGTAGTGTTCAGAAAAATGTAATGAAAACAGAAAAGAGCACAATGTCTGGGACAGCACAAGATTTGATCATGGAAGAGAGAAAGCCACTTGGAAAAGCAGGCAAGCTGGAGTCAGTGTTCTGTAGTTCTTTGTCTACCACCAATCAGAAATCCCAGAACAGAAGGTAAACCTTTTCCCCATATTATGTTCTCTATTACTTCCCTCCTTCACAGTATTGGAAATGGTTGTGATTTCTAGTAATCCTTACTAAACAAAGAGAATTTCAGCCCATTAAACCTTAGAACATTTTCACAGAAACTACTCACTAGTCTTCTCAAGCTTCCTTGACAATACATATTTTTTTATATTCACAGTAACTCTGATTTATGCATAGGATTCCTAACTAGATCTACACCCAATTCAATCACTTCTGAATGCTTCTCTTTTTACTTCTTTATTAACTTGAGTGCCAGCAGTATTGAAGAAACTTGCATGTTATGTTTGAAGTTACTGCATGAGTGTTTTGGTGATGATGATTCTTCATTCACAGGTGTTTGTCATATTACAGTTTTATTGAAAAATCTTAATTTCTCCTTTTGTTTTTAGAAATACTAAAGACCAGCCTCTCAAAAACGAACGAACAGGTATGTATTACTTAACCTGGTAAAATTAGGATAGAAAAAACATTTTGAAATTTTGTTGCCTCTGCAGTCTAGTCAGGATGGGATATATTTCTTTCTTTTCAAGTTTGTGGCACATATTTTAACATCCGTTGTTAAAAATGGCCAAACCAATCAGATTTCATTTTAATCTTTGTATATTATCTGCTATTTTCTATTTTCTCATATTAGAAATACTTAACATAAGGTTTACACTGGAAAGTGCTTTTCTCTCTGTCAAGCAGTTAGCATTACTTGTGTGCAGGTAAAGGTACCAGATTGTTATATGTAACATTATCTCATAAGTCATTTCTTCAATAGCTCCTAGATATGGAATATTGTATTCTGTTTATATTCTGTGGAGTTCACTTTGGAGTTCATTGGATTGAGGACATAATTCCAGTCATACTGAGTTACATTGTGCAACAGTCGGTTTATTATGAAGAAAAAAGTTTACACTGTGCTGACTGTTTGTCTACACAGAGTTTGAATGTAGTCAGTATTAGTAAATCTTAACTATCTGCAGTCTACTGAGTGGTAATTTACCAGGCTGCAAGATTAAGAAATCTTGCTGTGAATATTCAGGTGACTGTGTTCGCCATGGCTCATTATGAAATTCTTGAAAATATCTGCAATCCCAGGTGGTTTGCATACTTTTATGAAGGTTCATGATGTAGATAATGTTTTGTTTTGTACTTGCACAGGTTTTCTTAAAAATGAAACAAAGCTCAAGAAGAAACTATTTGCAAAAGCTTCAGGGGGTATTAAATGCAACATTAAGAAAGCACCTTTGGAGCAGCCTCTTCATCCTTCATGGGAAGCAAGCAGGAGACGCAGAGAGCAAACGTCTCAAATTACAGCATTCCAGGGGAAAAAGATTAAATTTGATGACTAGACTACATGTAAATGGAGGTTCAAAAAAAATTCCTTTGCATCTGATGTTCAAACATCTTTGTTATACTGTCCATATCCTTTGCAACCTGCAGAATTGCAACTATTATTTGCCATCTTAGAATATCAAGATTGTTTCATTCATTCTTTGTGCTGTCTGTTGATCAATGTAATGGCCACTTGGTTCACAAGTCCCATTATGTAGTGCCACCATTCATGAAATATACCCTAACATGAATTAAAGGGTTTTTATTAACATAATTTGTGCCCTAGAGGAATAGTACAGATTCTTTGGAGGGGGGTTTGAAAGGGGTTTTTTTCTCTATGTAAAAAAATGTATTTTATATGAGAATTTGGTTGTCAAAAGAAAGGTTCTATATTGTCACATCTCAGCTGAGACAAAGTAAAAGATTCTTAAACTTGAAAAGACTTCATAAATTCATCAGTGTATTGGGTAGCTGGAAAAGTCAATCAGTTGTAAGCAAAACATGAAAATTTCTGGAGATAATAAAATATTGTGCTTTTAAATTGTGATCTCTGTCCTCTGATTATACTGCCAATTTGAAGAAATGAAAAGGTGTCTTTAGTACTTTGTTCTGGTAGATATGTCTGGATTCTTCAACATGTGTGTCTTGTACTTTCTGAAAGAATGTGAAAACCTGAAAAAACTTTGGACACTAAGAAACATTTGACTTTTAAGTGCCAGTGTGACATTGGGAGTTCGTCTGATTGGGATATGACAAAAAAAGTTCATTGAATACTTCTTCAGGTGCTTTTCCTACTTCCTAATTGAAAGAAATTCTGAACATGTAATTAATCTTTAATAGTGTTGTTTAAATGTAGTTACCTTTCATAATCAAATTAATTCATAAAGTTGGTAAATGTCTGGACTGTACTACTCATGTAGCATTTTGAGATGCCTGAGGAAAGCCCTGCATCACCCCCAAGGCCCATCTAACCTAGTATCTCTGAAAATAGTCAAAAAGAGATACTTTAAGGATAGAGGGAGCACACAGTCATACATCATGCAACATCCATCTCTTCAAGCATCCAGTTTTACAGTTCAAGGACATGTTGTAGCTTATGGTTATTATAGCTTAATAATCCTTTAGCAATTTCCTTTCTTCAGATTTGTCTGCTCTTAAATCCCTGCAAACTTGTAGAATATATCATCCCTTAAAGTGTAGATGGCCTTCCTACATATTGCAGTCTGAAGAAGCCTAGTCTTTTTCTGTGTCTCAGCTAAAGCCATCAGCTCCTGGGGTGCATTAGAAAATGTTGCCAACAGTATGAGGATCCTTGCTCTGGACTAAGCACTGATAATGTTGCGTTATACGTGTCCAATCTTGTGTTAAGTTCTTGAAGACTAAACCTTCAAGTTGGTCTGTTCTGTATTAATATTTAGGCACGGTTTGCCCCACTTAGTTAGGGTTCCTTTTCTGCATACTGAACAAATGTCAGTATATGTAATACTGTCTTTAATGCTGTTGCCTCCAGAGGAATGAAAAATTCAAACTACCTTTCATTTCAAAGTGGTTTCACTGCTTTTATTTTCACTGTACCGTATGGAACAGTATTGGAGGCCAAAAGCTTCAAAATAAAGCACAGGAACGTGTTTACTGTGGTTTTGTAGGGTTATATTTCACAGAAAAAGCCATGCACTTACCTGCTTTCTATAGACTTCAAGATTTTCAGATGCAAATGTTAATCCTTAAAAGCTTTAAATAAAATAAGTAAATAAGTCCTAGATGAATGCACACCAAACAAAGGTATGGTATGTGACTTCTCTGCTTCCAGTGTAAGGCAAGAGAAGAGTCTTTTGGTAGATGTCATCAGCTGTAACAGTTTTTCATGGACAGCTTACCTTTCTTTTAATAGATGAGTACACTATTTAAGCATCAAGAAAAGATTGCAAATAGTTTGAAAAAAACCTCAAGACTTTAAGGAGCCAATGTTCTAAAGTGCTTTTTTGCATGTGCTTAAAAGATCTAGGAGCATTGGTTTATCTTGGCATAAGAGCAAGTTTCTTACTGCATTATTACAGCTGTAATTTGTGGCCACAGAATTCTCCCTGAAGGAAGCCTGACTTATCAAAACATCCCTTTTTTTTTTCTTCAAAAATATTCTGAGCTCTTACTTTAAAGAAAAAAAAAAAAAAAAGAAGATAACATACACTGAACATGAATGAGAGAAGAGAGATTAGGATACTGGCATTACTTCATATTTTAATGGGTTACTGCTACTTTCTGCTGGTTCTTAGTGACCCACCTCAATCACAGCCTTAATACATTATACAAATGAGTAATGATGGTGGAGCCTTGATAGTATCTTTTACGTGGAACTGGGCAATTTATTTGGGGACTGATAAACCCAATGAACTTGCCTGGAGCTTGTTGATAAAGTTTGGAACGTTTTCTCTTCATTATAACATAACATGTTCGGTGTATATGTGATTTTAACTTCCATCATATCTGTAGCACTGTTTAGACAGAGAACTCTCACCAAGTACTAGCAATGTATTTTTATAGTGACATGGGAAGTTATTTCTTTCTGTGATGGTTAGACTTTAAAATGTTGAGAACCATGCTTTTCAGTTCAGTACCATAGAAGAAATGTCTTTAGCCAGGTACATATTGTCAGATACTACTAGGCTGCTTCAGGTGCACTATTTTTTCACTTCAGGCTTACCAACAAATCAGTCTCAAATTTTTTAGTATCTTTTAAGACAGTTATCAGTAGCTTAAATGTGAATTTTTTTTTTTAAATGGCAAACATCTGTGTTATTGATGGGACCATTTTGTAGACTTCCAAGCAGGCATAAATATTTCTTTAATCAGTTTTTATGGAATTAATTAGATCATGAAAAATAGGGCTTGAATGAAAATTCAGTTACAGCAATACTTTCTGGAGCAAAAGTGTTGAGCTGCTTTGTGAATGTAGACTGGTGGTAGATCATTTTGTGATACTAGGCAGGTGGTCTAATGTAAAAATGAGATAGAATGGGGATAGAAGGTACTTGGGAACTAGGAGATGCTTTATTTTCAATAGATTTGAATATACTTTCTGCAATTATCATATGCTATATGTAATTTTTATTGCATTTTTGTATTTGCACAGATGCTGATCCACTCTAGATTCTGTGCTCTAGGAATGGCACTTGGAGAAATTCAGTTTGAAGCTCTTAGCTCTAAAGTAGCAGGATAGGAAATACTTTTTAAATAGAGAAACATTACACAAAGTGGGTTATATCTGAAATAATTCTACATTTATTTTATGGATTTTAAAAGATATTACATTGGTTTTGTCTCCATTTACGTGAAACCAAGAGTGCCAATTAGTTGATATTTAAAATGTTTGACGACTTCTTATTGGAGCAAGTCTCCAAGCTTTTTAACCATTCTCTTCTGTAGTAGGATTTCAGTGAAGGGACAAGAGATGCTTCACAACTCAGACTTTCATCAGTTTAGCATCCAGATTGAAGAGGCAGCAGGACCCTGGCTTGCACTCAGAGGATGTAAGTAAGAGGATAAAATGTGTCTGGAGTAACTGCATGTTTAATCTGTTAGTCAGTTTTCTAGAGTACATGGACTTCCTGCCATGTATTGCTCAAATGTTCTTTCTGTGAAATCATAAGTTTTTGGAGCAGAAATTCTGAAAGTGCTTTTTAACCTCCTGTTTTTACTGAGACAGATATGGTAAGGAAATCATGTGTCCAGATGAACCATATGCCTCCTCCTGTTAAGCCTTGACAGGTTAATCCTTTGTGTAGTATGGGGGATAATTTATCATAACTTGAATTTTTAATTTCTTGTTTTTACCTTCTTGTGACGTTTCTTCTGAGACCATGTCAGCAAGATACAATTTTCTTTGTTTTCATGTACACATAACAACTTTAACTGAAGCTGTCTCACTGAGAGATGGATCTGGCCTGTGCAGTAAGTGTAATACTTGGACAAGAAGAACGCTTGAAACATTTTATTCAAGTCATTTTCACATAAACTTGCAACCATAATACGGGCAGGTAACACAAGAATATGAAAGTGCAATGAAGAATACAAAGCTAGTGCCTGAATATTATAAATTAGAGCTCTTCAGGTAAAGATGCAAAGTTACTGAAATTAAGACTCTTTGAAGAAAAGTGAAGGAAATAATGAAAAGTCTTCAAGAAAGTTGCAAAAACAAGTGGCATTTCACTGTATCTGTAGCCTTTAGTTGCATAATAAAAACCTCCCAATTACATACTCTTTGGTTTTAATTCAAGTTAAAATCTTTCAGCACCTTTTAGGATTTGGCGAAAATGAAAATGCCTTTTTGGCATAAATGTGAGACACAGAATAAACCACCTTTCAATGTCTCATTTATGAAAATCACCCTGCTGGTTTTGAATGAGCACACTGCAAACAATGAATGAATGACAATAGGAAGGTACATTTCATATGTGCATTCATTCTGGAGCAGAAAAAAAAACTAGTAGACTTTTCCTAACACAAAAATATCATCTACACAATGTTTTGGTTCCATTGGTGAGCAGTCTGCCATTTTTGTTACACTTTTGTCTAGAAATATGCAAATATCAAATGTATTTCAGGATTTAAAAAAATATATAACAAACCCTTCCTCTAATGAGCCTGACATACATTATGTTCCTTATGTGCAATTCTTAAGTAAGGATTTGAAATGTGGAAGGTTATTGTTTCACACACATTTATACATTCTGGCTTTTCAGAAGAAATTTGAGACTTCGAGACAGCAAATTCATAGTAGAAATCTCACAAAATTTAAATCTGGTTTTGCTACCACTGAGACCAATATCAATATACTTTTCAAAGATGAGGGAATAAGCCCAATGTCTGCTAAAATGGAATCCAAATATAATTTGCTGTAAAAATAAAAGCTTTTACCAAAACAGTATTTTAAAATGCACATAATCCCAAGAACATATTCCAGTATGCAAAATGTAAGGTGTCAAATCTGCAGAGCCAGATACTGAAAATATTGGTTGGCACTCCCCTATTTAGAACTACTTCTACACATGCTATATAATAAACTCTTCTACTGCATTGTGATTTACTATAGTTAGACAGGGTTAAAGTCACATTCCTTCATTTTTTTAAATCCTAAAATCCCTTGTTTTTCTGTTCATGTCTTAGGCAATTTTTGTGCTATTGTACATCAATGTCATGTTGCTTAACACACATTTCAAAACAAATACACTATTTTGCTACGGAAAGAAAAGCTACATTTTCGTAGCTCCAGTATCCCCAATATTCAAAGTTACAGCATTCAACACCTTTCCAAACGAGGCCATTCCCACTTGTTCCACCTACACAGGTGCTCAAGGCCCTCTGGCTCCTGGCTGACTTCAGTGGAGTTCTGCAAGTAGTTTGGGCACAGACGTGTGAGCAGGTGAGTGTGTCATGAGCGAGGGGTACCCCCGTTCCTGCAGCTGCTCCGTCTCCAGGTAGTGCTCCCATATCCCACATCCAGCACCAGGCACAATGAGGTACGAGCACACCACCTCTTCCCAGGAAGCAGCCCATGCCCACAGCCTGGCTTCCATTCAGTAGCTTTATGTCCATTGCCCAAGCTGCTCTCAGGACTTCGACCCCAGTTTCGACCTAAGTCTACAGAAAGGCGAATGCGCTTGCATCCCTTAACACCTCTTAAACTTAAAAACTCTTTGGGCTGAGTTTTCAGAAGCCTAGACTTTAAGCAGGCCCTCATTTTTGCAGACATATACAACAAATGGTTTTCTCACAGATGGAGTTTCCACATTTTGCTTCTGTTCATTGCCCATACTGGTTACAGATTGCTAGAATGGATCTCGCAGCAAACAGAAAGGGACCTGCAGGTGTAAGTTATATTATTCCACACCCCCTCCCACTGGTGGGTAGTAATCAGCAGGTTGCTGGTTCCTGGTTTCTTTTTAAGTTCTAATTGTGCAAATTTGTAACCAAAGTATGATTAAGGTGGAAATAAATGTACTAAAGAACAGCTGATCCGTCAAGGATATTATGGTAATTCATTAGACTTCCAAATTAAATCCATAGGGTTCTAATGCATAACATATTTCCAAATACTGCCTGAAATATTCTAAGTAGTGATAATAAAACCTCTCCATACTCCTCATATTTTTCATTTTTAACTATATTGAATAGCACTTTTTTTTCCTTTTTTTTTTCTAATTTATTGAGCTTCCTATATTTCATTATGTGTTTTGAAATGCTGATCAAATTAATGAACACTAATCAATATTTCTAGGTCCCATTGCTCCAAAAGTAGATTCTTCATTTTACATGATCAGAAATCTTCTGAAAAAAAAAAAGCCAGATCCCCTTGTGATATGTCATTTCACAGTTTAAAAACAAAAATCACAGCTACTGTAGCTTACAGCAGGGTGCACTGCAAAAGCAAAATAATTTGGGGATGGGAGGAGGAGTAGTATACCCAGCACCAGTTAAGCAGTTCAGCAAAAACATTAATTTGGGCTGGAAGTTTTTCCCCTTAACAATGTTGCATTTGGTTCCTGAACAGCCTAAAATAGGATGTTAAATACACTGACTTTTGCTCTTCCTCTCTATATAGTATATTTTCAACTTTGTTATTTTGAATACTGAGATATACGTTTTAAAGTCAACTACAGTACTTAAGGGGGAAGCAGGTAGTAGGTTTTCTTCACGCTAAAAATACTTTGTAAGAGATTCTGACCTACTTCTGTTTGTGGTGCCACCTGAGTTAATTGCCTGTATTATTTTGATGGTTAACCTGTTCAAGTTGGAAGTTTTCCACAGATGACCACATCAGGGACTCTTCATCATCTCCAAGAGCCCATTTCTTGACAGGTATTTTTTTTATCTACGTTAAGTTTGCGGAAGTTTTTTAAAAGTCCCACCTTGAAAAATTTCTTGAACATATAAAGGTGGGTAAGCTTTTTAATTAATTTTCACAGATGAAAGGTGTATTTCAAAACCCCATCTGTTTTTCACTTAAGAAAATGGAAAAACTTCTAATGTATTAAAAATGTAAACATAACTTTTCTTGCAGGGGTATAACTGATATATATAATATATATGTATTTCTCTGCTATATGTTAATATTCCTTGAAAACTGAACATACTTCTCTCTTTCACATCAGTGTATCCTAGCATGAATTTTTAATGTACTGTATCAATTACTCTTAATCTGTTTTTCATTATGGTCTTTTCTGAGATAGCTGACATTAGTACTTTCTCTTGAGTTTTATTTAATTCATTTTGCGTACATTTTTTTCTATGTTTTAAAATATGTTCAACTCATTCACCAGTAATATTCCCACTGAAGTCTATTATCACATAAACTCCAAATTTGAAGGAGCTAAGAAATGGTCCCGTGTTTTTATGAATGAGTGAAAATTCAAAATATATCTACATGAAGCACCAGTTTCACACATTTCAATAGCAATACAAGTAATGCCAATTTAGATTCTTAAAATCCAGTTACATTTGGTTGAGAAGCAGCAGAAGTGCTTCAAAGTCACATAAGGTGTGTGGGTGTATCTCTGTATGTTCTGTAGTTTTGTTTCTATAGTGTTTGCATCCTAGTGAAGTTTGTATAATGATACTTCAGTTCAAAACATTTGGCACCATCTCATCCATCTCTTGCATCTTTCTCAGTACCTGTTGAAAGAGGAGAAATAATTGCAAGTGAGCAGGCACACATAGGAAGAGGAACTTGTCAGCTTGAAAGCACAGGTCAGCCAACAGTAACAGCCATTTTGTTCCCTAGCCCTGCATGAATATGTACCTGAGAGAGAAATAAAATATGGTGTACATATATATACCCTCATATATATTTTTATTTTTTTATATATATATATATACATATATATATATACATACACACATATATATATATATATATATATGGGATGTTAGCCCAGAGAAGAGGAGGCTGAGGGGAGATCTCGTCACTCTCCACAACCCCTCGAGAGGAGGCTGTCCTGAGATGTGGGTTGGTCTCTTCTCCCACATAACCAGAGAGACAGGATGAGAGGAAATGGCCTCAAGGGGTAGTTTAGATGGGATATCAGGGGAAGCTTTTTCACATAAAGGGTTGTAAAGCATTTAGAGAAGAATTCCCAGGGAAGTGGTGAGGCCGCTGTCCCTGGAAGTGTTCAGAAGCTGTATGAATATAGCACTTGAGAACGTGGTTAAATGGTGAGAGTGGTGGTGATCCAAGGTTGATGGCCGGACTTCATGATCTAAAAGGTCTTTTCCGAATTTAACTATTCTATTATTCTATTTACTTGGTAACATTTTCAGAGGTAAGATGGGAAGATTAGAAGTTTTGGCTCATTTAACTACTGATTTCCTAATGCAAAGCAAAGAATGAATATCTTACAGGCTAATGAAGCAAGTCACATTAATTCAGTCTATTTGTTTCACTGATATTGTTATAGAAGACTACCCAGGTCATCTGTTTTTATTTACTGCTCTGGAATTTCTTTCATATGAACCTCTATATAATGTTAATATTCACTCCTTATACAATCCAAATGAAGTCTCTTGATAAATATTCATATGAGCAACTAACACAGTGTTCTGAGAACTGCTTACCTCTGTGTTACCGAAGACTGCTTTCTCTGTGTGTTTCACAGACACTAAGGTACAGTAGATCTACCATGAGGACATTTATTAATGAATTTGCCTTTTTGGAGGAAAAAAATGTAAAAAGGCATATTTTGGCATTGTTTAAACTTTTAAAGAGCAGAACTGTAAATGGAGGGTGTGTGAAAGAACTGTTTCAGTGAGAGTGGCTGCTGTGTGAGCAGCAGCAGCAAAGTAACATACATGTGTGGGATTTTGCAGAATGTCTTAAAGAGCACTGTAGCTGCTCTGTTTTGTCTGGGTGCTGTAAATGGGTACTGAATGAGCCTAGAAAAGTCCTAGTCCAAGTATAAAGTCTTAGTCCAGGTGTGTGAGCCAGAGGTTGTTACCTGGCAGACCAGGGAGGAGCAGCAGTTTTGAAAAGTGTTACATTTTCCAGCGGCACAAGTGAGAGAGCAAAATTCCCACAAATCTTAAAATTCCCAAAGCCCACAAAACAAAGCACTAACAGTGGGGGCAGAAAAACCACCAGTGGGGAGGCACTTACGGTGAAATTGTGCAGCCAGAGGCATAGGCGTGGTGGCCCGTGTAGCGGATGTCACAGCGGACAATGTTGTTGGAGTAATCGGATTCAGGCACCAGGTAGCTGGGGTTTACACTCACCTGGAGGGGAGAAAGCACAGTGCTGACTGCTGCCACGCTTCACTTGGTAACTTGCATGCCAAAGGATGTGTGCAAATGATTTGCTCCTTTAAATAGGAAAAAAAAAATCCCAAAACCGCCCCCAAAAAACCCCAAATCTCCCCATTCCCAATACACTTACCTTCAGAATGTAATTTCCAGGTTGTACATCAGTAATATCAATCCACTGGCAATCTATGTCAGCATTGTAAGTGTCGTAGCAGCCAGGGCTCAGACCCTTAAGAATGAATGAAGTTAAGATGGATGTAAAAAAAGCACTTATCTTTATAAACAGGTGACATTCTAGACATTAGGGACACTCCGACTGAAGTTCACTTAACTATCACAGTTCACTTGGAAAATTAACTTAGAAAATTAATCTTATTTTTCGTTGTCATTTTATTAGTGTGTCTAAACCAGAGCACCTAAGTCTAAGGTACCACTTGTATAGACTGCCCTTTATTACTACTGGATAAAAAACACCTATAATATTGACAGTTGTTCATCTGTGAAGTATCTGTATTTTCTTATAATCACTTGTTACAGTATTCCTTTTATATAAAAACTGTTGATGATATTATTTCCTGTTCTTCACATAAGATCAGGATACAATAAAAATTGACCAAAGATTGGAGGTAAGTATCTGTAAATATCGAGTGAGTATCTTCTGAGGTCATGAGTACAGACAGACTTGATCACCATGTTGGAACCTCTCTCTACCCTTAGGAATGATGCAACTTTTTGCTATGGATGTACTCTGCCCAAGTGCCATCTTTAATAGTAGGGTTAAGGGCCATTTTCACATTGAGTTTTGCATGGAAATGGTGTCACTTCAGACACAAATAGTGACACAAGAACCTGAGGGAACTGAAAATGTGGCCTTTATTCCAGAGGCATCTTTCTGAAGAATTCTTTGTTGTTAGGAACATTAGTAAGAATCCCCACATATGAATGTATCGGTGGTTCAAATCTAGTGTCTTTAGCTGTGGCCAATACAGGTTGCTCTAGGCAGAGCTGATCTGTTCTGGCAACACAGAGTGCAGAAAACCCACGTCCTGCAGGAATTCCCTCTTGACCCAGCTGGTGATCAGCTCAGACTCTTGCATGTTTGTGCCAAGTCTGAGGCTGGAGGAAAGTTTTACAGTCCAATTACAAACCCCTGAAATATGGGCTTGCAGTGGAAATGCTGACACAGCCATGATTCTAGTGACACAAATACTCCAGCTGTAAAATATGTATGTTGCTTAGTTAGATGTCATAGTCTACAGAAGTAGAAAAGGTATTTATAAAACCTCTTCAAAGCTTCTATGTATTGCAGATCATTCATTACAGTTAAAATTCAAATGTGGACACGCCAGCCAGTGAAACACAGCTGTCATTTCTCTGTGACAGAATAACTACCTTCTAGATTAGAAGCTGCAGAATAAGGAATACAAGTTTATGTGTACGTATGGCCACACTGAGTTAAACCACAGATCCATCAAAGCTCAGTGTCATGTCTCTGACAGTAGTCAGCAGCAGATGCTTAAAGAGAAAAGAGCATAAATAATGGGATGTGTAATGTCAGGCAAATTCCTTCC
Source organism: Dicaeum eximium (assembly GCA_013396995.1). Lineage (NCBI taxonomy): Eukaryota > Metazoa > Chordata > Aves > Passeriformes > Dicaeidae > Dicaeum > Dicaeum eximium. The sequence continues at coordinate 42,714 of VWZP01008314.1, read as the reverse complement.
ACCAGGCATTTAAGTGTATTTAAGGCACAGGGTACCATAAAATTTTTGTGTTTAATATCATCTGTTACTTTGTCTAAATTATTCTTGAGCGCACAGAGCTTTTTGATCTCTGCAACATCCAATGTCAAGGAATTTAATACTTCATTCATTTGTCCAAAGAGCACTCCTCTCTGTTTTAAAGCTGTTGCCTGACAGGTCTTCAGTTCATATATTGTCAGGAACATCAACAATTGTCAGTAAATACCAAAAGTTTCCTCTTTCAATCCACTACCAGTCAAGTTTTGGTCTTGCTTCTGGTTTTCCAAATGGAATAGTCTATGAAATCTCTTAGCCATACTACACTGCAGACCAGCCTTGTTCTACTGGGGTTGGCTGCTTAGGATTTTTTCAGCTTTTCTTTAGCAGTTCTGAGAGGTGGTGATGCAATATTCAAGGTAGGAGTCTTGCATGGGTTTGTCTGTCATAATGGTATTTTCCATGTTCCTGGCTTTACGTTTGAACGTGGCCCACCATAATATCCACACAGCTGCCATTCTCTTTAACAGCCTCCTGCTGTGCAGGCACAGAACAATACTCTGGGATTCCTGTGCCAGACTGCCAGCCAGCAGCTGCAGGTGTTAGTGGAATCCAGCACCTTACAGCTTGGGACTCCGCAGAGAGAGAACACCGGCTGTGAACCCTGGCACCAGCCAAGGGCGTCAGTCTGGGGGGATGGACATGGGCAACAGCTTCTTTACAGGCTGTCTTGAGTGCCCCTCAGCAAGCCTGACCAGTCCCTCTGCCACGAGAACTTGTGGCGTGTTTTGAGACTGCTCAGTTACCAGTGGTGCTACACTAGTGAGTATCACTGCCCTTTAATACCAAACCCACAGTTAACAGCACATGGGTGAATTATCAGTCTCCACGTTAGTATCCTGGTCTTTGTAATGGGGAATTCCAGGAGCTAGTTAGGGCATCAGCTAATTTAGGGCATCAGGTGATTGGCAGAAAAGTTATCCAAATGCAAACTATGGAGGGGAAAGACACTTGGTTGTGTCCAAAGCAGCTCCTACCTGTGTGTGTGCTGTACATGCATACCGCCTGTAATATCCGTAATCACAGGAAGTATCTTCAAGGCAGAAACTTGCTTTGTGTCCCTCAGCAACTTTTCTATGTGAGCTTGCATCCAACAAGTCATAGTGGCTGAATTCATCCATGCTGTGATAATGTCTGTTAAACCATAGATACATTATTAGAGATGGATCAGATCTTATCAGTAACATTTTCACATATTCCAATTTGATCTACATCCTGTTAAATCTGGACAAATTTTATTCACTACCCAAAACTTGTGTTTTAGCATACTTTCCTTCTACTGACCACTCAAGTATTTTCATTACTCTAATTTTCAAGTACCACATGTCATCCTATAAATAAATAATAGGTTTTAATTTGTTATGGGCAAGATTCCATAGCAGCGCTGTTTTCCCAAAATTTTGTTTCACCTCTTTTCCAATAATAATAGCAAGTATTAAGTAGTTCATATTTGAATTGAACATTTTATAAATAAGTGCCTTTAACCAGAGTTTTACTAGGAATGCCTACCTTACGTGCTATAAATTACATGGAAGTTTGCTACTTGCTAGCAAAACCCCAGCAATTTGGTTTCACGTTTCCATGGCCCTCAGACAATGTAACACATTCATAGCATTGGTGAAGACAAAATCTGCATAAAGGAATGAGCTTCTGTACTGGCAATGCAGATTTCATTCAATATTGACTATTTTTACAGTCTATACTTTATGCTGTCTCTATTTCAGAAGTGTGTATGCTTTTGATTTGGGCAAAGTGATGCATTTTTCTTGCTTTCACACAAAGCGACTTCTAGCTCTTAACTGTGGAGTTTTAACACCTTGTATTCATGTAATTTCACTTTTTCCAAATGTGTGGGAAAATAAACTTGTCTTTTCTACCTGCACTATGTCTTTGCAGCATTTGGCTGCTGTTCCTCTTGAATGCTTTCAGCTCAAGAGGTGTATGAAAAAGGCCCAATTAAACAAAAAGGAAATGTATTGGTAAGACAAAGCTGCACAGGAGTCTCACAAGCAGGCACATCCAGAACACTCGGACCACAGATGATGATGGTGATGATGACTAACACTGAGGTCTGATGGCTAGCCAAAGGAACTGGCAGTTAGAGCTCATTCCCAAATGAGTTTGCTTCACTGTTATGGAAATGATCACGAGAGATGCATTTTTTTGGAGGGAACGGATTTTCTGTCCAAGAACTGAATCAACATCAGAGACACTTTGCATCTGGACAGTGATAGCTGGGCTATTGTGGCACAGTAAGGAACTGTTCTCCTACAAATGGAAAACTTCAACTGCTCTCTACCCATTTCATCCATTTGTCAAGTTTGTAAGCACAAGGGTTGGGGGAATTTTGTTATTGGGGGAGATTTTTTTTCAGTGATAGAGGTTAACTAAAGCATTTGTGGAGGCTTTTTTGTTGGGTTTGACTTAGTATTAGCTTCTTGGTGCTTGCAAGATTTATAAACTAATAATGAGTCTATAATTAAATAATTTGTTCTAGTGATACTGATTTTTCATTCAATACCTAAAGCCTCTGAACCTAGAGAGAAATATTCCATTGCCTCAGAGGCCTTCAGATCAAACCCACATTGCATACCATTTTTTAAAAAGATTAAGTTACCATTTATGTACCTGTAGCAGCAGAGTTGTATTTTGAGTAAGGTGGCAGTAAGTATTCTGAGTAATTAGTTCTGGTGTTTTATAACTGCTCCCGCTGAGAAGTAGCAAAAATTGGAACAAACCTGCAAACTCCTGCATGTGAGTTTTCTGAAAAGGTACAAGTCTGCAGTGTTACCTGTTCCTGAAATGTTGAAAATGTTCTACTACCTTTCCCTTGCTGTGTTTCTAGCAAATATACTATTTCTAGAGCAATGCTGCTATGTCAGTACATCATCATAAGTATAGAAAATATTATTGATAATGGGATCAGTCAACTCGGTAGCTTTCCTTTTCCAAATTGATCAGACCATTCCTAGTGAAGAGCTAGCTCATTAAATTCAGCTCAAGAATTGAGCTGAATACGGGTCACTGTTTAAAATTATGTGTTACCATAGGGAATATGCTAGTAAATGTACACTTTAGGGTTTCTATTTATTTAAACATGGTTGGGACTTTTATTTACTGATTACACTTAAATGTAAGTGGACTATATGTAAAATAAGGGGAGAAAGTGCTACTGTCAAATCTCATTTCAGACTTGTATTTAATCTACACATTGTAAGAGTTTCATATATATGGATAAGCCTTGTATCCATCTTCGTTTCATGTGTCTGTGCAAAGAGTAATTATCACTACATACAAAGAGTAACTACCACAACATAAAATTAATCAGATAGTAAAAGGCTAATGTTTCCCCATGGTTTCTCTCTGCTTCACTTTAGTTTCAGGAAATGTCACCTTGTAAGTGACAACTTGTTGGTGAAAAGCACAATTAGAAGGTGCCATACTGAGCACTTCACTCACTGGTGACAGCTGTGCCACTCCCATGAATAACGGGGTCTGCTGGGCAGAAAATCCGATGTGCCTTGATTTTTCACTCTTTGGGGGAACCTCAGGAGCACCCGATTGTCGTAGTCTCTAACATCTGCTCGATAAGCTGAACTGCAGAAAATAAAGAAAACAAAGGAAAAAGCCATAAGTATATGCAAGAAATACTTGGAAAAAATGCTTTGTATTGTCTCAGAAGTAACTAACAGCAGAGATATTTTCAGGCCCCATAAGCCTCACACATTGGAGATTTACACAGGCATTCCATATGGTGTGGAAATGCCTGGTGTAAGACCAAGACCTGAGTAGGATTCAGACCTGGTTTTAATTTTATAAACAGAAGTTTGATCACTGACTGACTCCCTCTACGAAGATCACTGCTGAGCTGTAAAATTACTCCAGTACCAAAAAACATAATTTTATTAGTTGCTGTTAACCAAAATAACTCACTGTGTATGCAAGATCACACAACAGATGTTTGATTCCATTGTAAAAAAAAAAAAAACAAAAACCAACATGCATATGAATCAGGCTGTGTTTTCCTATTCTACATAGCTATTATCTACACTCTTTTGAATACTGGAATATTTTAATCAACTAATAGCCAGCAGCAACACTTCAATGAGGTTTCACTGTGAAGCTAGCAAAAAAAAGAAAAAACCTGCTATGTCATATTTCTTTTTTCTGCACGTGAAGAGCAAGCATGACCCTGAAACAGTCTGACATAAATTCATGATGCTGGTAAATAAATAAATCTGTTTTGCATGATAAGGTATCAAACAAGTTAAAATGGTTAAAAACAGCCATGTTGATTTCTTTCCAAACAAAACAGGAAAAATTCCTCTTTGCCAACTGGACAAGACCTAACTTCATAACAAAGCTGTTATTTCAACCCCTTAAGAGACTCTGAAACACTTTTCAGAGGGATTTTAGTTTAGGAGACATTAAAAGGCATAGGCCCAGAAACAATTCGCTTATTATAATCTTAACAGCAAATTGTGCTGGTTAAGAATAGGGGGTTTGTTGTTCGTTTTTCTTTTTTTTCTTTAATGAAGTAACATATGATCTTGTGGGAGTAGAGGAGGAAGATGAAAATTAACAGAATGAAGTGGTTTTCTAGGTGCCTCCATTTCACAAAATTCAGAAACGTTCAAGTGAGCCTGACAATAGACACATGTAATACAACTTTGCACAGCACGTAGGTTCGTCAGGAGATCCGCAGCTTGTCTCTCTAACATGGCAGGATCGCTTCCAGATGTGCATACTCTGCCATCTGCCACAAACTTGGAAGAGGGTCACAAACGGCTGTGTTTCCTTGAGCTCTCCAGCCTCACCCTTCTCCACCCTGGCTCGCGTTCACAGGTGGAAACAGGAGCACGGCAACCCACAGCAAACGGGCAAAATCCTGGGACGATGCCTACCTTGCCAAGCAGTTCTCCTCGGCAGCACATCTCAAGTTATACATGGACATCCTCTGGACATATGTGGACGCCTGGATGTAATAGGGATCCGGGACTAAGTCAGGGAGACCTGCAGTTCATCAAACCAACCACATAACAGTAAGATCAACCCAGGACACGTTTGCAAATATTTGGCTACCATCCCAGTCGTTAGGAGCCGTCGCTGTGCTACGGACCCCCGCCCTCCGTTAACCTCGCACTCCCCTTTGCTCAGGCTTGTCCCAAACGCCCCATGGCAAGCACGACGCCCGGACCCCGCGCTGGCCTTATCGGCAGCTCGCCCCTCTCC
>VWZP01008314.1:14267-35902 GCA_013396995.1 Dicaeum eximium | reverse complement strand
GATGACCTCTTAATTAGGAGAAAACCTTCATCAAATAAACTCTTGACTGTTGACTTTTGGGTTTTGTGCATATGAGTCACACGAGAAATATATTGGCGATGCTGCTCCCAGAGTAAGTTTTCATTGAAAAGCGAAATTTCACATGGGAGAGGCTTAGCCCCATCACCAGAACAAATAAACCTAGTTTGGGTAGTGTCTCCCCAAAACCGTCCCGGAGAAGAGGAGCAGGCTGCGGCCCGAAAGCCTCTCCCTTCCTTCCTTGCTTTTACAAGAGTTCATCAAGGCTGTGTTTTGATAAGTACAATCACCCAGTAAGGCAAATGAATTAAGGTCCGTGGATTTCAGCCAAAACTTCTTTTGGGTGTATTTTTCCAAAGGCTGTTTGCTTATGAATCCTTGCAAAGGAATTGAGGAGAACACACAAAAGTTCTCCTTCACTGAAAGTTTGGTGGTGAGATTATTTAAGTGAATCCTATCAATGATTATCAGTGATTTCCACAAGCAGGCTGTGCTAGTTTGGGCAGTCAGCTGCAGAGGTGGTTTGGTCTGGGTTCTCTTATTCATTGTATTTGCAGGCTGCTCATCCCCTATGATCTTTCTCATTGTGGCTTTGAAAATATTATTCTCCGTTTAAGGGTTTGCCTGGAACAATCAGTGACTAAAGCTGAGTAAAATGGAAAGGTTGAAGACAGGGAAAATGCAACACTGAAGGAATGAGATTTCTGTCCTTTTAATCTTCCCCTAAATCTTACTAATGTTACAAACAGCAGGTTGTTGCCCAATGTGTGATATTAGACAATGTTTCCACACAGTGGGATTCCAGCCAATTTTTCTTATGCCTGATTTAGTTACTATTTTTCATGAAACTGGAGAAAGCATATTTGAGGCTGGTATTCTCAGCCACCTATCAGCCATTCACACTGTCTGCCACTGTTTTCCATAGCACAAGTTTCATTTGTTAATTAATTTAGGGTTCATGATGCCTGAAAAGCATCATTATTAGCATCCCCAGAGAGTCATGTCCTTCTCTTAGCATTAGGAGCCTGTGTCCATTTAACTTCTTTCCGCTCCCCACAGGTTGCCTAATTACACCAGGTTTTTACATCATGGGTCTGAAAAGACCATCAAAAAGCTCTGTGACCTGAGGTGTGGAGGTGAAAATTTCTGCAATACTTTAAAAAGACTCATAAAGCAAGTCAGGTACTGCGACTGCTTTAAAACTGGCCTAAAAACTACCCAAGCACTTTGGTATTAAATTTTCTCATGAGGTTGATACAGCTGCTTTGTAAAGCCCAGTTCTGATACGGATCACAGTTAATTTAGTTACTTAAGCATTTGCTTGCCCCTTTCTTTTTTGTCTGGAATGACTGGGATGCCTGGGTACTTGTTGCACTGGGGATTTTGATTTCTGCAACCTACAGAAATAAATACAGTGTATATCAACTGAGAAATAAAATCTTCCTTCACTGAAAAATGACACTAGTTAGAGCAGATATCAGTAAGTAATTGCAGTAATGTCTCAAAACCTGGTATCAGGTGGTAACATATTTAAATTTACATTTACTTGTAAGGTTGTAGAAGTCCTCATTCAGATGTCACAAATTGAAAAAATGTTTCCAATGGCATTAGGAGCATTTGGAGTTACCTTAATGTGTACACTGCTTCTGAAATGCTAATTCAGTTGTGAATCTTGAAAATGTAAAAAAACCTCTTCACCCCAAAAATCAACAGAAATACCCCAAACAGAACCAAAGCTATTTGAATTTGGCATGTCTTAACACATGTCCTAAGACAGACATTTTAAAGTTCCTTAATCTTACTATTTGATACGTGTATGAAAAAAGTATGATAGTGTAAAAAAGGGGAAGCAATTTTAAACGTCAGTTTATATCAATCACATTATTTGTTAGTTTTAGTATTATTTTTAAAATATCAGCTCTGTAACTATGGGTTGGATAATTAGTGTTCTTGTTTAGTCAAAAACTGATATGCTTAGCTAGGTCACACACATAAAACAAGAAATATAAATAATTTAATAAAACCTTAACAGGAAACTAGACAAACTTAATAGGTGCTAAATATATTTATACACTGATATTTTTTTCACTTTGGATTGAAGGGTTGTTTGTGGAGGAGTCACTACAAGAAAAGTCTTTAAAAGTAAGGATTGGTTTCAGCTTTTTCTACCTGGAAAATATTCAGTGTATTACTAATCTGATTTATGCTTGAATAGACAAAGAACTTACTCTGATTCTTCTGTTTCCATAAACAGAGTTGCAACTAGATTATTCAAAATTATCTTATTTTGTGGATTTTACTTTTAATACTTTTTATGACTTGCCATTTTTTTGCATTCAAATATTAAAAATGGATTAATTTTGTTGCACACCAGAACACCGTGGATTTTTCTGAAGCACATTTTACAGAAGGTCCAGGTATCTTTTTTTAGGAAGTCTCTTGTAAACCCATTGGATTAAAAAGGTTCCAAATTTTAATGAATTTCCCTTAATAATTTGGATTAAGATGTAAAGGTATTCTTACAGTATGTAAACTTTAACAGAAGTTAAGAACACTGAGCACTTTCAGATTCAGGTCCGTAATGAGATTTTTTTTTTTTTACAAACCAACTTAATTAGAGACAAGGGTTATAGACTTTTTCTGACATCAGTAGTCTTTGGAGCAGACAGTTATTATTTTTACAAAAGTTAGTCTTCCAGTTAAATTTAGCTACCCTTTGTATGTCTGATTTTGAAGTCTCTAATCAGGCAACTTTCCACTACCGTAAGTAAAATGCAAATGTAAACTTTCAGACTTTTTTTTTCTGCTCTGAACTCATAGAGGAACAAGTATATTTTTGTTGATTCAATGAACTTGTTGATCTGTTTGAACAAATAAATTTATTATAATTTTATTAGCAGGTGTCAGGAAAATAAATCCAGAAACATCAGAGGTTTATGTCCAAAAAGGAGACAGAGGAGTCCCTTTTACTTTATTAGAATAAAGGGAGAGGCCGCGGGGCATTCCCCTGGGGTCTCTCAAATTTTTGGAGGCTGCAGCCTCCTTTTTATCCCAATTTCCCAGCCACATTTCCCTTCTCTCTTTCCCCATTGGCTGAGGTACTTGAGAGATGCAGACTTCCCAGAATGCCTGATCCTCTATAATGTATAACCCCACTTTTAAATTTTTAATTCTCATGGAATTTTAGGGCTTTTCCCCATTGTTTCTTTCATCTTTCAACATCCAGATTCATTTATTGGCAAACCTACAGTTTGTTTGTAAAGGCAAATATCTTTTGCCATTCATCAATCAGTGGAATCCTTCCCATTGTTTCTTTTATTTCTCAGCATTAGTTTTATCTACCAGCAGACCCACAGTTTGTTTGTAAAGACAAGTCTGTCATTCCTCTCACAGGTAACGTCCTCAATTCAGAATTAACAGCCAAAACGCCACATGTCCCTTGTCAAACATTTTGGATTCATCTATCTGCATTACAATACCAGTTCGTGGTAGCTTTGATTTATGCACCATGGGTGGAACTGCTGAATTGCAAATACCTGCACCAGATGAAGTAATTTGATCACATTTGACTATCTCTTCAGGATCTAACAACTTGATCAGAAAAAGCAGCTACAGGACCTGAGACAGGCGTTGCTCTTTTCTTGCATGGTGAGGGCTGAAGACAAGGCCTTCTGATACCAGTGAATTTGCCAAATCAGAGGTTTACAATGAGCTTTTATTAGCAGTACTTTTTAAACCCAGAGTATTGATGTGTTGCTAAAGCTGAACATGAGTGGTTTCACAGGATGCAGTTACATGGCTTCTTTCTTGAATGTAGGTTTTAATAGGGCACAGTGAATATCAAACAAAAAGCCTTTAACTCCTTGAATTTATAATGTGTTCCATCTCTGTGTATTTTTTCTAACTTTCCTATTGGTTTTCTGTCTACCAAGATTTCTATAAAAGCGAAATTTCTAAAAATGTGAGATAAACAGATAAATATGCAGTTACTGCAAATTTAGTCAGAGATTTGAAAATCCACCAAAGGTTTTTCTTTTCTCATACATCAGCATCTGTAATGAAAGCTTCCCTAGCTGTTGCCTACGTAGTACTCATTGCAATGGTATGCAAGCTGTCTGATGACACACACAGAGGGACAGAAACGCAGGACACTCCATGTAAAGATCCCACCGTCTGTGCATTTACACCTGTGATAGGTACTGGAGTTAGCTTCATTTAGCAAGGTCAGTAAAATGCAGATTGGATTAGACAGCGCCTTAGTGCTCCAGGGGGTTCAGCCCTGTATTGTCTCCACAATCTGAGCAGGTGCTAAATGCCCACCATTCAGACACAAACAATTTTATTGAAACTCGTGAATACTGAGGAGAGGTTAGGCTGAAAACCACAAATTGGCTGAGCAGGTCTATACACAGGCACATCTTCGTTGTGGCAGTGCTCCAAAACGAGCCTTCCCTTCAGCATTTTTTGCACAAAGGCAAGAAAACCAATCTAGTAAATCCAAGCTGAGGAAAGCTTGAGAGAATAATTAGTTCTGAATCAAGACATTCACCAGGTTGAGATTAAGTATGTAAGGGAGAGAAATGGATAGCTTTCCAAATCTGTCATTTTCCTTCCATCTTCAGCAGGGGATGAGTGCCTGTAAATCATTACCAAAGAGGAACTCTGCCCAACATAATGTAAGAACAGAACACATCAGTAGAAATTTTGGAACATAATTTTGCTATGCATCGCATCAAAAACTGTCCTAATTACCTGGGTGTGATTTTTTTTTTAATAGCATCTTTTGTCTTCATAACCACCCCTGAATTTGCATGGCCATCACAGAGATGGGTGACTTTATTTGTGGAACTTCAATGTCCGATGGGAAATTGCCTGTTTCAAATCCCAAGGTGAATTTTCATAATTGACGTTAGAAAAAAATTTGGTGTTATACTGACAAGCCTCAATTAAAACAGCAATCTGTATTGCCCTTCATAATGCAAATGTGAATGCACCAAAAGTGGGACAATGATGATGGTAAATAAAGAACTGGCAGAGGAACTCCTATGTCTAGGATTTTAATTGTCTACTTTGTTCTCACTGGGGAATATGTACACAGTAAAACAACAAGCAACCCCCTGCACCTTTGCATTAGAGACAATGTTTAGAGGCATCAAGGACATTAGAAATAGAGTTTGCAGTTTGCATTCAAAAAGAAATGAGGGTAGAATAGAAACAGTTGAATGGTCCAACTTCTCCACAGTGAGATCTGCTTCTAGCAGGACACAGGAACCTGACAAAGGTCTTCTGGTAAGAAGGCAGGTTCTGACTGGTCAGTTGTATTAGCCAAGCTCCTGTAGAAAAAACAGTATTGTTTAGGCATCTCTCCCTCCTGAATATCTACAGCCGTGCTTTGCTGTACCCGATGTCAAAATGGAAATACCTGATCAGGGGGAAGGATGTTTCCAAAATAAATGTTTCACATTTGCAACTCAGTCTTGGTTCCTAGCATGTATTGGCAAGCAAATATTTGATATTATTAACACCTGTTGTTTCTATTTTACTTATCAGACAGCTGTGTTCAGAAGGTTTTATGTGTAAATCCTGAAAAAGGTTTTCTGTGTCGATTACATAAAGATACCTGGTGCATCCTCCTGGATGATCTGTCAAGGCATGTGGATGGTGGGGAGCTAATTAGAGGCAGCCAGCTTGGCTCCACCAAGGGCAAAATCCAAAGATTGGACTGCCATCAACAGCTCAGTGTCCAAATGGTGATCGGTAACAAAGGGTGTCCCTCAAGGGTCCATATTTAGGCCAGTAGTGCTCAGTATCTTTATTAATGACTCAGGCAGTGGCATTGAAGGCATCCTGATTACTGAGTGGTGTAGCTTTCTTTGCTGGAGAGAAGGGGTGTACTTCCAGCCCAGAAAGCCAGTGGGATCCTGGGCAATTCTGCTCCTCCGCTCTGCTGTCCTCAGATCCCACCTGGAGTACTGTGCCCAGTTCTGCGGTACTCAGCACAAGAAAGACATGGACCTGTTGGAACAGATCCAGAAGAGGGACACAAAAATGATCAGAGGGCTGGAGGACTTGCTTTTGAATACAGGCTGAAAGAGTTGGGGCTGTTCAGCCTAGAGAACAGAAAGCTCCAGGGAGACAACCTAGCAGTCTTTTAACCTGTAGAGGTGGCATGAAATGAAGGTGGAGAGAGGCTTCTTACTGAAGCCGGTACAAAACAAGGAGTAATATTTTTAAACTGAAAGCAGGTAAATACAGGTTAGATACAAGGAAGAAATTTGCTTACAATGCTGGTGGTGAGACATAGAAAGAGGCTGCCCAGAGAAGCTGTGGATGCCCCATTGCTGGCAGCATTCAAGGCCAGATTGGATGGGCTTGGAGCAACCTGGTCTAGTGAAGGTGTCTCTGCCCATATCAGGGCAGTTGGAACTCGATGATCTTTGAAGGTCCTTTCCAATCCAAACCATCATATGAGTCAGTGAAAATAGACATATTTCCAACCCTGAAACAAACCAGTACACACTCAACAGTAGAGATACGCCAGTTTGCTTAAAGTGATGGCTGGACTGGTGAGCATTTCTTGGCTTCTGAGCATTTCTTTGTCTAGGCATAACTAATTAAACTATTTCAGGAAGACTGAAATAAGTAGTATCTAATTGAATAAGTCTTGGGAAAAACTGACTTTATTTATTTACCTTCATTATAAGATGAAGAGAACACTAAACCTATTGAGAAATTGTTTGTTGTTCAGATTCTCATCCTATCAAGTACAGGATCTTGGTTCTGTTATCCTTCCTCTTTGCTACTCTTGTTTTTTTCCAACTGTAATGTCCCTTTTTCCCCAGGGCAGGGACCACAGCTTCCTATGTGTCAGCTCAGTGACACTGAGTCTGACTATTACTTTTGGCCTCTGCTGCAATATGAAGAGCAGTCCTGAATACAGAATGCTGCACTGAACAACTGAGACATTTAGAACATGTGAAAACCCTCATGCAGCTGTGTGTGTTGTTGAACAGATTTGACGCTCAGCAATTCTGACTCAAATAAAACACCCATGATGGTTTTCCCTTTGGTCTAAATTTCATCATAATATTTTGTCTTACATACCAGTATTATGAACTCTTTTACTATTCTGCTTTATAGTAGATCCTTTTTGAAATGCATTCCTAATCTAATCCCTATTTTCATCCACACATAATTATAAGATTTAGCTTTAGATATTCTCAGTGATGGTGGAAATTTTTTGAAGTAAAAGATTAAGTCATGCAGTTAGATTGAAAGGAATGTTTATAAAAATATGTTGAAGGTATATCAGGGCAATGACTGTAATATTTGCTTTCCCAACTAAGAGTAGAAGAAAATTGTATTTCTTTCTGTACTTTCTCTTGTTTAACAGAACTTTCTCTATGCATCTGTATATATAAATAACATTGTATCTAGGCACAAGTACAATTTCCTGGCAACGTTTGAACAAAATCAAATTCTTGGATCTACACAGACCATCAAAAACCCCCACACAGAATCCTAACCTTCAGGAGATTTTATACTTCTGATCACCTCCATCCTTTTGTTTTGGGGAACTCAGGAGGGCAGAAGCTGCTCTGCAGCATGGGGTGTCTTAGCAGTCATGGTATGACAGACCACACCTTCCAGCACAACAGTGTGAAAGGGCTTTGAGGAGGTATGCCTGCTACGAGGTTTTCTGCTTTTTAAGTGGAAGTTTCTGTGCTTGCTCCAGTGAAATTGTTGCTGGGTACACCAGAAAGAGTTTTTCCAAAGAGTAACGAGAAATCAGTAATGAATACAAAAATCTTGACTTGGTGGCATTGTTTTACTGACTGTCATGGACCTCTTGAGGAGTAAAGAGCAGAAACTACAGAAACTGCTACAGGGCTGCTGTAGGAATCATACCAGAAGAAGAGACCACATAGAAAGACAGAACCTAATTAAACATTGGCAGGTTTAAGAAGCAAAGGCAATGCTGCTTGAGGAGAATGAATGCCTGGTTCCAGAAGCAGATGTTTCCCCCACAGACACGAAAGGAACATGGTATGTCTGGATTCCCTTTAGTTTTGTGAATAATACTGGGTTCTAGTGAAAAATTCCCATGGAAATTAATTGAGTTACACCAGCATGAGACTTTGCATCTGAGAGTAGAGCACTTAATGTGTTTTCATGTGTCCTGTGATGGACTTTTAAAATAATGAAAATTGCTCCAGGCATTGTATTTTCCACTTATTTCACAGAATCATAAAATCACAGAATATGCTGAGTTGGAAGGGACCCACAATGACCATGCAGCTCCTGGCCCTGCACAGGACACTCCAAGACAGCCATGTGGGTGAGAGAATTGTCCAACACTTCTTCAGCTCTGTCAGGCTTGGAGCTGTGACCAATTCCCTGGAGGNATCCTATATTGTGGTGCCCAAAACTATTTATTGTAGGTCTGGCTTTGGATTTTGCTTCTCATTAAAACTATAATGGTAAATAACACCATTCTGGTGTAAAACTTCTGTTAATTTAAGTTTAAATGTATAGGAAGTCGAACCAGCGCACAATCTAAAGGTCCTGAGTTAAGAAGAGCAAGGTACCGTATTTCTCAAACTACTACTTGCCTTTCCATCATTACTGTACCCTGCTTGCAGGTTAGTATTTGCCAAAGACTGAAAACCAGCCAGAAGAAACTTAGTTTTGCATCATGTCATGGAAGATTCAAAAACGTGTTACAGAAATCTCTCCCGTGACTGATCTTTGCGCAACACTGAGGAAGAGCATGTTAACTCTGCTGAAGTAATGTAAATGAGCAGCGTTGGACAGAAAGAAAATGAAATATTCTTTTATAGAAATCCCCAGGGAAATCTGTAAGTAAGATTATATGTGTTAGAATTTGGATTTACAAAATTCTAAAGCCAAGAAGGACCTGTACAGTCTGATCTTCCGCATAACACAGGGAATGGAATTTCACCCAGTAATTTCTGCATAAAGATCATAATTATCTGAGCTAAGACATCTTTTTTAGAAAGACAGTCTTGGATTAAAGAAGTCAAATGATAGAGAGCACACCACATCCCAAAATCAGCTGATGCAATACTTTTTTCCCTTCCCTACAAAACAAAACAAACCATGCCTTGTTTATAATTTGCATTGAACACCTTCACTGAAGTTGCCAGTCAGGACAGCACCCGTACTAAAAAAATATCTGTTAACACAGGCATGAATAAAAATATTTTAATCACAAAAAGTGTTGCCTAGAGAATGAAGAAAAAGAAAGCAAAGATTTGTTTACTGTTCTTGTTCCCTCATTTTTATAAGGTCCCTCACTTTTCCCTCCTGGCAGCTTGCTTCATGAGGGAGGATCGGATTTTTGCCAAAGAGCTGCAGCAGCTTTGAAACACCTTCTAAAATGCCCCCTTGCCATTATCTGGTCTTTGGAGTGACTGTCCTTCCCCGGGTTTCTAACTGAGAAAGGGGCACATTGCTGTAAAGGAAGTTTTGAATGCAGACTCTGGTGTGCTGAAAATGTATTTATCCAACTTTGCACTCTTCCTACCAAAGATGGAGTGCTCCTGGGCTGAGAAAACCACTAGTAACTGTCAGCTGGGAGGAAGAGATCCACTTATCCCCCAGAACCATTTTGGGAAGTTTTCATATCCATGCACCTGAAGACAGTCTGATGTCTTTTTCTCAAGAAGTCATCCAAGACATTAATTAGGAGAAATTACTAAATCTTCTCTTTTGTTACATGGTTTTTGATTGCTGAACACTGGGATCAGAATTGCATCTCTTGAAAAAATTCAAATTCCTTCACCATTTAAAATTTATATTCAGAACACATTTATAAATGTAGTTTATAAAACTACATTTAGGATCCACATTGTAGTCAAAAGGCATACTGGATGGAGGGACTTCTCAAAAAAAGCCTGGTATACTGGGGGACCTCCTCATGTTTAGTCTTACATCATGATTTGCAGCTTTTGCCCAGGCTTAAAAGATGTCAGGTAAACCATATCTATGGCATACCTGAAGAAACTGCCCAGGTTCCTTTCTCTGGGGTCAAAAGGTATCAAACCAGATAAGCCAGAAACAAGTAAAGATTTCCACTGCAGTTAGTGTGACCCGGGCAGTCCTGTCTTGCCTGTGCAGCCCCACTCACTGCATCTGTCTGTTGTACCTCCACCTCTACGTGATAAAACTCTTACTTCACCAAAAAAAAGCCTGCAAATCAAAATAGAGATTACTGGTACATTCCATCCTGTTCTTCTGAGTCACTGGTGGCTGTATAGCATCTGGAGAGCATCTCTTATCTTTAGGTTTTAGAATACCATTGAGAAAAATTTGACTTCATTTTTATTTTGCTCCCTGTGGCAGCACCCCAATTGTAAAAGTAACGCTCTCAAAACCAATAAAATTTGTCCTCTTGAAGAATATAAGATTTAATTAAGTCATCTTCTGTGACCAAAAAAAATGGTCATGTTGTTCTTCATATCCCATGAAATCGTGTTTTTATAAACATGTATTTAATATGCATTATGTCAGGAAGATGTTCCAAGCAGTGAGCAAACTGTGCAGGTTAAGTGTGATAAAACAATATCCTGGAGAAGCATGAACTCAACTCATTTGAACCCATAAAAAACTAAGCACTGAGGTTAAACCATAAAAAGTGGTGGGCAGTTTCTCACTGCAGTAAACCACTAGACTATTAGGTATGCAGGCAATATGTGTTTGTTTGCTCCCGTGGATACTAAAAGTATTCTGAATTCCTCAGGACTTCAAATATTATGTTATAAAATATTAAACCAATACCTTTAGGACAAAAACAGAATCCAACACATGCCACCTAAATTACTAAGGCTGAAAAATAAAAAAAATCAGGACTTGAGCTTCAGAAGAAGTTTTTTTTTTTTGGTGGAACATATTTCCACTTCAGCTATAAAAAGCCTCCAGCTTAAACCCCTGCACTTGTTTATACCTGAGAATAATGATGTACCTTATTCATTTGCTTTTGGAGAGGGTTATTTTTGTTTCTGCTGAAGCAACTTCTTCTTTTTTTTTTTTTTGTTATTACACCATCTTTGAGGTTAACAGCTACCCTGTCTTCTTAAACTAAGGAAATTATATGCCTCAATCCAGCAGGACAATTTATTGTTGTTTATGTCTGCAGTAGATTTAACAGCAACACATAGAGCAGCAAGCATTTTTTTTCTGGGGAAACCAAACAAATGCTGTCCTCCTTTTGTTAATGAACACATAGACTTCCCAGAGTTCACCAGAAGTTAAACTTCCTTAAAGCGACTAAAATGACCAAAATATGTTTCTTAAAAAGAATATGTGGTGGGAAAGAAGCAACTTAAGAGTGCATTCATGTGAAGACTGTTGTGAAAGCAATTTCTTAGAATAGATCTTTTTCAATGAGTTTTCCATTTCTAAATGCTGATTGTTGGGATGGGGTTTTTTTTTGTTGCTTTCTAATGCAAATTTCTGTGGCATTAATTCTGGGAATTTTTCCAGTTAAACACATTCTTCCATTTAGCGCAAGAGGAAATTCTCAGCAGCAATTCTGAACTGTTTTTTATTTTAGCAAGATGGATGAGGAAACCTTTGGTTTGTTTTG
The DNA here is from genome assembly GCA_013396995.1 of Dicaeum eximium. NCBI lineage: Eukaryota > Metazoa > Chordata > Aves > Passeriformes > Dicaeidae > Dicaeum > Dicaeum eximium. The sequence goes on along the minus strand of VWZP01008314.1, from coordinate 24,276 downwards.
AGACACCCTTAGACCTATTGTGTGCAGTGCAGTAATATTTAACCCCATAACTGCTTCTTCAGGGCCTGTGATGGTGCAAATATACATTTATCCCTTGATAAAGAAGAAAAAAAATGGCATACCATTCGTTAACTTGGGCCTTTCTGGCTATCTGCAATATTCTGTGAGCTCATTGCCCTCTCCTGGCTTCCTCTGGTAAGTTTTCAGGTTTAATATACACAAAATGGGTTTCTTAAGAACATTAGGTGCTCCTTGGACAGATTATTTGCCTTTGCCAGTTGAAGGTATCACTCGTGAACACATTTTTTCAGGTAGCACAAACAACTCCTCTCATCAGGAGAGGGTGCAGATACCAGGATAAATGGCTCCACTGGAGTCACACCTGGGAGCTCTTTGCTCCCTGTGCTGCTGCAGCACCTCTCTGCAACAACTACTTTGGGCCATGAAGGCAAGCCTTGAACTTTTTTTTTAAAGAAAAGCTTTTGGTAACATTCTGCCTTAAATCCTTGTGACAAAAGGAAGCTGTAAGTGAGATAACAGCTCATTACAGGAAGGGATTCCTCAGAAGGCAGAGATGTCTGTTTCTTCAGGAAACATGTGAAGCACAACCTCAGCAGCTTGCTCAGGTCAGTGCCCAGACTGGTTCTGAGCATCTCCAGGGATGAAGACCCCACTTGCTTTCTGGGCCTGTTCAAATGTTCCACAACCCTTGCAGTAGATAGTTAACTTGATCAGGTTGTTCCTTAGAATAGGAACTTTCATTTCATAGAGGAGAAAACTGATGTTTTCAGAGGAACAATACAAATTAAAAGTCGTGAGTGGTGCAGAGAAGGCAGGTATTTTTTTAGTACTAAAAAATATGACCATTGCCAAGTTTATAATAAAATGTAATTTTTTTACACTAGCATATAATTAATTTGTGAACTCGCTACTTCTGAGTAACGTGGAGGGCACAGTGCTATTTTATTTCTACACACATTTCTTTTGTGCATGTGTGTGTGTATGTTAGGTATGCAAGTGTGCATGTATAAAATGTAAATACAATACATTTCACTTAGAAAGTTATTCTCTGACCTGCTGTCCTGTTCCTGTGAGATGAGAATGCTGAAGTAGTAAAAGAGACTTTGAAGGCCCACACCTGAGGGAAAACTCTCCCAAGGCATGGAAGTGTGACAGTGAGCAAACCAGGTGTCTTCAAGGGCAGCTTCATAAGGGTCACCTCAGCAGTAAGCCTAGGGGTGTAACTGAGACATAGTCGTGAATCATCCCAGATTTTTCTCCTTTGAATGGCAAGACCCTGTGATTTATAATGCAAAATCAGCATTTTTAATTTATCAAATCCCCAGTCATTTGCTCTGTTAGAAGACTTGTATGAACATCTACAATTATCTAAGCAAAATTTTGGATCTCACAAATTCATACACCCTCACAAACCTGCAGATGCAGTGTTGTGAAAGCCAAAAATATTGGGACATTCCTGAAATTTCACTTTTCCTTTAGCTATGTTATGTATTAATTTACATTTGAAGATAATTCCATACAGATCCCAAATTGTCCAGGAGGTATGTTGGTGGTTCCAAGACCTCCCAGGAGTAAGAAAAGTCTTTAACTTCTGATGGGATGAGACTTTAAACTGACTGTTTAGACTAAAGAATTTGTCTAAAGTAACTTCATAGTGCTCCCAAAATAATCTGTCTGCCAGATTTAGCAGACATTCTGGTAGGTTTTAGTGGAAATGTCCACATCCTGGAATCTGGCTTTTATATAACACGGTAACACTAACAGGGGTTAGAACTTTTGGTTGTTCTACAGCTAAAGATACACAGTGACTATTAGCATACTATCCACAAGGCACCATGTCCTATGTTGTTCTAGGTAGAGCCATAGCCAGAGTATAGAAGAGGCTGTATCATGGCTACATACAGGGAGTGGTTGTCTAAGGCACATCAGTGTCTTTGGGCTCAAGGTGAGAGGGCCTTGTGGTTTAAATTGAAAATAAAGAGCTGTTCCAGCAGTGGTTGCATGCAGGTTATTTGTTATGTGACTACCTACTTCAGACCAACCCAAATCCATGACAAACTACGTGACTCTTAAGGAGATCTGATGCATGGAAATTGTTGGAAAGGTATGTATTACTTCGTCTTTCCTTTAGTAAATTTTCAGGAGTACACTCAGCATCAGATCCACAGCCTTCTTAAACACCTCTGGGGATGCAGAATCCACCAGCTCCCCGGGCAACCTATTCCAATGTCTGACCAGCTAACAGGGAAAGATTTTTTCTGATATTTAATCTGACTCTCCCGTGTCTCAGTTTAAGGCCATTTCCACTTCTCCTCTCACTGCAGGCACGGTACAGGAGACTGATCCCCATCTCAGCACAACCTCCTTCCAGGAGGCACAGCAGGTCACTTGCCATCTCCTCCCAGACTGTGCAGGCTTCACTGATCTCCCCATCACCAATTTCCACCTCAGGGGGTATCTTGAGAAAACTGGTTTTGATATTGAAGACTGAGGCAAAGAAAGCATTAAGCACTTTTCCTTTTTCCTCATCCCATGTCACTACAGTACTCTCTGCTATCAACAGATGATGGAGAGCCTTGATCTCCTCGAGCCTCCTTTTGCTGCTAATGTATTTACAGAAACTTTTTTGTTACCTTTAACTGTAGCTGCCAAATAAAATTCTAGTTGAGTTTTGGCCCTTCTAATCTTCTCCTTATATGACCTCAGGACGTCCTTATAGTTCTCCCAAGCCACCTCACTCCCCTTACAGACATGGTAGATGCTCTTTTTCCCCTAAGCACTAGCCTAATTTTCCTGTTTAACCAGGCTGGTCTTTTCCCCCAACAACTTGTCTTTCCACAGATTTGGACAGCCTACTCCTGAGTATTGAACAGGTCCTTTTGAAAGCACACCCAGCCTTTCTGGTCTCCTTCATGCTTCTCAACTAATTTTTGCTATTCTCCTTATAGCTCCAGTGCCATGTGTGTGTAAAACCAACTAATTTGATTTTTCAAATAGTAGCACCAAATTAATATTTAGGCAGATATTTTCAACATGCTTTTAAAATATATTTTTAACAGAATTTTGTATTCTAGGCTCATTTTTATGTGTTATGATTTATTTAATTAAGATCACGAAGCTAGTTAGAGATTGAAGAGTGCAAACACTTTTCTGTTAAAAAGTTTTTAAAATGTATTTAAGAAACCATAAATGCAAGGCAATTTTAAAGACAGATGAAGATTAGCTAAAGCAATACAAGAGAATAGCTGAGAAGCAATATCTTGCATGTAGTCCAGAAGAAGGCAGACAATATATGGTCAGCTCTCCCTGACTCTATGGAAGTTTACTGCTGGAAAGTACTGTACTACACCATGATAACAGCCTTCTTTTGGGTCACTGCTACCGAACCTTCTTGTCCAGCACAAAGGTAGGAAGTGCTGTGTTGTTCAAGGTACAGCATGTTACCTGAGTTGAGGGGAAAATCAGGGTTTAAATAACTTGCAACCATTATTTGTCAAGAAGTGTTCAAGAAAGAAAGGATGTTAGCCTTGGCATAAAAGCCAAGTGATAATGTGAATGAGTAACTACACCCACATAAATTCCCCTTTATACTTGCATCATACTCATTGACGTAAAAAACTATTTATAACTTATTTTCCCATAAAAATAACATGTATATAATAATAAATTACTTATCATGTATAAGCAGACAAAGAGAAATTTGCAAGGCTGATGTGATGCTAGTATTTATATTTCATTTAGTCTTCAATTATGTTATTAAATTCAAACCAATATTCCTAAATTGTTACCTAAATTATTCAATTAAAATTAATAAATTAGCAGAATAGTGTGTTTAACTCTCAATTACATCTTGAGATGTCCCCAGTCCAAATTAAATTCAGGAATTTTTACAGAGTTTGAAACCTGACAAAACTCTATATAAAGCTTTAATTATATCTGTAAACGGTACTAAGATTTTTCTGGAGCTGCAGTCAATCTGATGGTCTGTGATTTCTCATCACAATGATTCTATGCTCCTGGCTCAAAATACAAATTTGCTCTGAACTGTTAATATTTTTGGGGGCATAATGTATTGCATATTTTATGTTTTTCCATCACTTCTTTTTCCGTGGATAGTCTTCGCAGTAAGACACTCCAAGCGTGCATTTCTGTTAAGCCATTCTCTCAGCCTCTACCAACTTCATCCCATGTGCACATGCACATAAATGCACACGATTCTTCCATTTTTTTGTACTACTGTGATTCCCACGATTTGACAACGAAGGGTGCCACAGATGGTGGTTCTGACATTCCAGACTCTTAGTTAGTATGAGCCACTTCCAAAATACAAACAAAAGTAGTATTTACTTGACTGCCTGATTTAACAGGAAGAGAACATTATTCCCAAATATCATTGCAATTTAGAGTCAAAGTAAAGCTGAGCTATTATTTGTGAAACAAAACACAGTTTCAGCTAGATGTAAAAAATTAGTTGCTAGATCTACAAGGATGATATGGGAAAATTCTCCAGCAAACAATATGAAGCAAGAAATGTTGGAGCACAGTCTTGTGTTGCAGTGCTTTTTGCAGTTTAATGTAGTTTGTTAAAGGTTAAATGTTCAGATGCTTTGTTCCCTTTTACACCACTGTATTGCAATCTCTAATGGTTTAGTCCTAAATTGCTCCCTCCCTGTAATTCCTCCTTATAAGGTGTTTGCCCTCCTCCCTTCCCTTGTCAATTATGTAAACCCTGCCCTTTTCCCCAGAACCTTCCCTGTCAATCCCCTAAACCCAGCCCTCCTAAGTTGTCAGTGCTCCCTAAACCCATGCCCCTGTTCTAGAACCTTCCCTGTCAGTTATGTTGTTCCAGTTACCTCATTGGATCCTGTACCCCGATCCACTTCCACCTCCTTCCCCATTGGAAGTCACGTTATGTACTCCCTCCCATGCCTCCTCCCTACCTTCCCCCTGATTGGTTTGTGTATTCCTCCACCCCCCGTTACCACCTCCCTTTATAACCCCGTGTCCCAGTCTCATCTCTGCCACTTTGTGGACCCCCCGACGAGAATAAACACCTCCTTCGTCCCTACCACAAAGAGTCCCTTGCCTCAGTTCTCGTGAATCTGCTACTCCACAACGCTTCACTGACAGAGCTGTCCTCCCAGCGTGGAAGCACAGCCTGTACCACCACCCCTGAAACCCAGAGTGGGAGAGAAGGGATGCGGCCACTCACAGCATGCTGCCTCAGGGGTTCTAGCCGGGCCAGTGGACTCAGCGCATCAGCTGGCGCCCAACGTGCGGCCTCCCGACACCGAGACCCCGCCGAAACCCGTGGAGTGTGGATTCTGCGAGGACCCACGTGGATTTACTGGGTGTGGACCCTCAGCGCCTCGGCGTGAGCACACTGAGAGCGGTGCTCCCCGAGGACAGAAGGACAACTGGAACAAGGTTGCAGCCCTCCTGAGGAAAGCGGGACCTCTGGTGCTGTCCTCCGTTCCTGGACTGGTCGGCGGGCATCCGGATCACCTGCTGTCGTAAGGGGTGAGTCTGGGTGTCCCTTGGGGTAGTGAGCACGTCCACGAGAGGAGGGGGGGCAGGGTGCACCCTGCTAGTGCTCTACCCACGGCTAGCTCCAGGGCCCTTTTGTCTTTTCTTTTCTACCTTCACTGCACCAGGGGGACGAGGACAATCCATCTAGTTAGCATTTAAGAGTTTGTTGTGATTGTTGAGAAAATGGGTGGAAAGCTATCTAGACGGGAGAGGGAAGTTTATGTCCAAGTTGTGGGTATCTTCAAGGGTGGGAAGTTGCGGTTCTCTAGAAGTAAGTTAAAGAGTTTCGTGGGATGGCTGTTCTTTCAGTTCCCCCAGTTGACAGTTGATGAAACTAAAAAGAGGGAATTTTAGAACAAGGTGGGGACTCGACTCACTGAGTTAAGAATTGGTGGAAATGTTAAAGTAGAGAAGTGTCTCCCCTTGTTCCTCTTAATAAATTCGGCCCTAAAAGATGAAGATCTAGGGACTGCAGGACAGCCAAAGCTGGGGACCCCTGTTTTGCGCGTTCGTCTGGACACTTCCCCTTCCCTTGCTTTGCCCTCAGCCTCCGAACCCGAATACGTTTCCCAAATTCCCCAACCCTCTATTCCTCCTTCCGTCCCGTCCTCTCCCAGACCCCGAGCTGTTCCCTCAACCCCGGACCCTGGAAATTGTCTGGACAAAGTTGTTCCCTCTACCCCTCTTCCTAAATTCCTCACCCCTAGACCCTCTTCCCTAAAATGGGGGGAGTCTGGAGAGACAGCCTTCCACCCGGTTTCCTCTTGATCCTCCCTGTACCCCGACCTTGGCGGGATTGATCACCCCGTCAAGGACCCTTCCCGTACCCCTCGTTCCTGTCCCTCTACCCCAAGGTTCGTTTTGAGCACCTCAAGTCTCCCTCAAAGTTTTCCCTTTTCCAAGATGGCCCCCCTGGGGAAGAAGATGAAGCTCAAAATGGCGGGTGTCACGTGGTGTGGCCCCACATAGCAGCTTCTCTTCCCCAGCATCCCTTGCCCATCATCTCTGCCCCCGAGACCAACCCCTTCCTCTTCCCAGGCCCCTCCTATCCTATCAACCTTTCCTGTCCCCAAGTCCCTCCTACCTTTTCCCACCTGGCTCCTCCTCTTTGATTGCTCCGCCCATGGCTCCTCCTCCACCACATTCTCCCACACCTCCAGCTCCTCCCAAAAGTGCCTCCTCCCTCCAACCCATCGCCGGCTCCGCCCATCGAGCCAACCCCATCCCTGACACCTACCCAATTCCTGTTTCCCATGCCCCTCCTTCCGGTTCCCACAGGGTCCAGGGGCGGGAGCGTGGGAAAACGGGGGTGGAGATTCCCATAGCGATGGGGAGGGGGAGTTGATGGCTGCCCCTGTCGTTTACAACAGCAGGGGAAAGAAGCCTAAATAACGTCCATTCTCCTATCAACACATCAAGGATTTACATAAAAATCAAAAGGAATTTGGAAAGGAAAACAACTACTTCTTGGTCTCCTCCGCGTGACATTTAGAACTAACGTCCTGGTTCCGGGGGATGTCTGGGAGATTTTCTCAGCTCTCCTGGAACCAGAGGAATTCGACCTTGTGGCTTGGGGAATGGGCTGTCCTGCTTGCGGGGCAGCTTCCTGAGCTGCAGGTGAAGGAGGAGACCGCCACCGATGATGATAGGAATGCAATCACCTTAGATCATTTGATGGGGGAGGGGGAGTGGTGGGACAGTTTCACTCAGGCGGCAAAGCTACCAAAGGGGGTCCTAGAGGTTTCTAAAAATGAGGGTTTGAAGGCATTTATAGTGCTGCCCTGCAGCTGAGCCGGTCCTCCCATACCATCTAATAAAAAAAAAAGTTGATGAGCCTTTTGTGAGGTTTGTTAGCAGGGTGCGGGCAGTGGTGGAAAGGCAAATCAAGAACCCCGACTCGCGGGAGGATGTTATTATCGACACTGTAAGGGAGAATTGCATGGATGAGTGCCAGCAGCTAATACTTTCCATTCCTGCGAGGCCACCACCGTCCCTCAGAACCATTATGCAGGAGTGCGCCCTGAAGGCTCGAGGACCAGCCAGGAGAACATCAAAAACAGCCACAGAAACCCCAGACCTCCAACCGCTGCCATCAATCCCTCCTCAGACGCCACAGAGACCTTCCACATGCTTCCGTTGTCGGCAGTCGGGGCACCTGATGTACCAATGCCCTTTCCTGGGGAAGGCTCCACCACCGCCACCCAGGAGAGGGAGGGGGGGAGGCCCAACTATCGGCCAACCCCAGCAGGCCCCTAGGGGTCCAAAAAACCAGTAAGTGAGCGCGAGCCCTCCCTGCGCGAGGACACAAATAGGGCGGGATGCGGTAAGAATGGGACTGGGTCTGACACTACCCAGAATAACCGCACCTCTGGTCTTTTCTCTTTCACAGGACAGGGACACTACCATTGATACTTGACTGATTTCTTTCACCAACAGAGACTGGTCTGAGCTGCATTTTGGCGCTGGCGAGGACACCTCAGAGTTTTATTGGCGGAAATGCCAATACTTGGTAATCAGGGACTGTAAATACACGCCGTCTGAGATTGAGATTGTTCCAGGAGTTCTTACACCTTCCCCCGAACGTCTCATTCTCCTGGCGCGCTGTGTCCAGCCGCCCCTCTTCCTGCCGAGGGGTCAAATCATCGCGCAGGCAATTCCGTTGCTGTACTCTTTGCGTGGCAATCGAAGCCCCTCATGCTATTACATTGACCAGGTAGGAGAGGAAAAACCCCTCGCAAGGTGCGAGTTAAAATGTGGGGGGGAGGTTATCAACCTTGAAGGCATGCTGGACACTGGGGCTGACGTGACGGTCATTCCTGCGCACCGGTGGCCGTCACGTTGGGAGCTGCAAAACGTGGATCATCGAGTCCATGGTGTAGGGGGGACTCAATTGGCCAAGCAATCAAAGAGCATGGTGCAAATTAAGGGGCTGGATGGACAATTGGCTACGGTCCGTCCTTCTGTCATCAATTCAGGGTTTACTCTGTGGGGGAGGGACACCATGTCCCAGTGGGGGGCCAAATTGACCTTCCTGGGCCCCTCACTGGATTTTCAGTAGGGGCTGGTGATGTTGAGCGCTCCACCTAGAAGTTGAACTGGCTGACAGATACACCAATCTGGGTGGATCAGTGGCCTTTAAACAAAGAAAAACTAAGCATGCTCACCAAGCTCATGGAGGAGCAACTTTAAAAAGGTAATATTGTAGAGTCAAATAGCCCTTGGAACTCCCCGATTTTCATTATTTGGAAGCGGGGAAAAATAAGTGGCGGCTCCTCCACGACTTGTGTCAAATTAACGTCATCGAGGACACGGGATCCCTCCAACTGGATATGCCTTCCCCGTCCATGCTCCCTCAAAACTGGAATTTGGCTGTCACAGACAGAAAGGATTGTTTCTTCCAAATTCTCTTGCACCTGGACAACGCTCCGCGTTTTGCATTTTTGGTATCGTCCATCAACCACGGAGCTCCCATGTGGCGTTACCATTGGTGAGTTCTCCCTCAAGGAGTGAAAAACTCACCTACCATCTGCCAATGGTACATCCCAAAAATTCTCTCTCCAGTGCACCTGGAGTTGAGGTGCCATCATCAAGCCATCATCTACCATTACATGGATGATGTGCTCGTGTGCGCCCCCGATTCCCAAATACTGGCCCGGGTCTTTGATCACACCATTGTGGCTTTGTCAGAGGCGGGCTTCGAACTCCAACAAGAGAAAGTGCAGCGAGTGGCTCCCTAGAGGTATCNGAAAAACTCACCTACCATCTGCCAATGGTACATCCCAAAAATTCTCTCTCCAGTGCACCTGGAGTTGAGGTGCCATCATCAAGCCATCATCTACCATTACATGGATGATGTGCTCGTGTGCGCCCCCGATTCCCAAATACTGGCCCGGGTCTTTGATCACACCATTGTGGCTTTGTCAGAGGCGGGCTTCGAACTCCAACAAGAGAAAGTGCAGCGAGTGGCTCCCTAGAGGTATCTAGGTCTGGAAATCACCAACTGCACAATTCGGCCCCAGTGGTTGGTGATCAATGAACACCCAAAAACATTACAGGACGTCTACCACCTGTGCAGATCATTGAACTGGGTCAGGCCGTGGTTGGGTCTAACCACAGGAGATTATCCCCTCTCTTCAACTTGTTAAAAGGGGGAGAGGAGATAGATGCCCCAAAAAGCCTGACTCCCGAGGCAATNGGAGAAGGAGAGTTTACAGTTTGCTCTGGAGAGTTACCCTGGGCAATTGACCATCCACCATCCGGCTCACAAATTATTTAATACCAACTTCAATTTGATTCCCAAGATTTACAAAATTGTAGGCCCTTGAAGGCTCTGACTGTGTTTACCGATGCATCCGGGAGTTCCCACAACTCAGTAATGACTTGGAGGAACCCCCAAACTCAGCGGTGGGAGACCGACATCAAACTTGTGGAGGGATCTCCACAAGTGGCTGAGTTGGAC
>VWZP01008314.1:0-12722 GCA_013396995.1 Dicaeum eximium | reverse complement strand
TGTGCTCGGGAGACTGCCACACCTCCAAGGGCTCATTTTCCAATGGGACCAGGGCAAAAGGGAGCCCCTCTAAATCACAGAGTGAGTTTTCCTGAGCCACCACAGGTCCAAGAGTATCACACGGCCACAAGAGCTGGTGGCCCAGCTGATAGGCAAGGCGAGAGCGCAGATCAGACTCCCGGTGGGGTTTGATTTCGTGTGCATTCACGTACCACTACAAACGCCCACGGGTAGGTTGACTGCGGAGACCCTAGAAGAGCTGTTGGGGGAGAAGGAGAGTTTACAGTTTGCTCTGGAGAGTTACCCTGGGCAATTGACCATCCACCATCCGGCTCACAAATTATTTAATACCAACTTCAATTTGATTCCCAAGATTTACAAAATTGTAGGCCCTTGAAGGCTCTGACTGTGTTTACCGATGCATCCGGGAGTTCCCACAACTCAGTAATGACTTGGAGGAACCCCCAAACTCAGCGGTGGGAGACCGACATCAAACTTGTGGAGGGATCTCCACAAGTGGCTGAGTTGGACACCGTCGTCAGAGCCTTTGAAAGGTTCCCAGAACTTTTCAATTTAGTCACCGATTTGGCTTACGTTGCAGGGGTAACATCTAGGGCAGAGCAAGCTGTTCCAGGGGAAATCTCCAACCCAGTCATCTACCAGCTGCTCCTGAAATTGATCCATCTGGTCTCCCACCGGAAGCAGCCTTATTACGTGATGCACGTGAGGTCACACAACGACCTTCCAGGCTTCATCGTGGAAGGGAACAGGAGGGCTGACGCCCTCGCCGCGCCGATGTAGCTGGAAGGCCCATGTAACAGCTTCCAACGGGCCAAACTTAGCCACCACCAGTTCCACCATAATGTGCCTGGCTTGATCCGCCAATTCCACCTGCGGCAGGATCAGGCCAAGGCCATTGTGGCCACATGCCCCAACTGCCAGGGGTCCGCCCTGCCACCGATGGGCAAGGGTTTAAATCCTCGTGGACTCCGCAGTTGCGAGGTATGGCAAACAGATGGTACCCATATTCCCGAGTTTGGCAGGCTCAGGTACGTGCATGTGTCAATCGACACATTCTCAGGCGCGGTGTTTGCCTCGGCCCACGCTGGGGAGAAGGCCAGACATGCCGCAAACCACCTTTTGCTGGCCTTCTCCACTTTGGGGGTCCCAAAGCAAATCCAAACTGACAGTGGTCCAGGCTATGCCTCTAGGGAGCTTGCCGACTTCCTTCAGGAGTGGGGAGTCGAGCATTGATTTGGCATCCCGCACTCCCCCTCTCGCCAAGCCATAATAGAAAGGCGTCATCAAACCTTGAAGAGACAATTGGCACAGCAAGAAGGGGACTTTAAGATCAGTAATCCCCAGGAGAGATTGGCAAAGGCTTTGTTAATTATAAATTTTCTAAATTGTTCATTTGAGTATATGAATCTGCCTGTCCTCCGCCACTTCCATCAAAATGCGTCATTGCAGCTCAGGGAACGGCCACCAGTATTGGTGAAAGACCCGTCCACCATGGAGACCAGGGGGCTGTATCCGTTGGTGACATGGGGGAGGGGATACGTGTGTGTGTCTACTCCCACAGGTCCCCAGTGGATACCAAAGAAGTGGGTGAAGCCCTACGTGCCACCAGTCCCACCTATACCACCAAGGCACTCGGATCCCCCAGTTCGACCCCGACTAGCCCGGCAGTGGCCGCTGACAGGAGGAGAAGGAAGGGAAGCATGGAATCGGAGAGCCAGGAGGTGGCCCCCTTTGCAGACTCCTTTTACCTACATCGTTGTTTTTTTTTGTGGTAATTAATATTATGTTGTCTCTGCTTTGTTTTAGAAGATGCCCTCCCCCATTTCATTGTTTCGGAGAGTCGTCCACTTGATGTTCCTGCTGAGTTCCTCCCTGGACCAGTCGGAGACATGGATCATCCCACAGCCGAGGCAGAACGTGTCATTCTCACCCATGCGCTTCAACAAGACCATCTTTGTTTGTCTATGGCCGCAGTGGACAACCCCATGTCCACCTATGGCGGGAATCCCTGCCCAACTTCCAAGACCTTCCCCCTCGTTTGCTTGAAATTAGAGATAGCATTAATAATAGCCCTCCTGGCACTTCAGTTGAAATTTACTGTGGTGGGGGCATTTCTTTTTCAGTTCATACCCCGCGATTCATTCTGGGGCTGGTTCATCAGTGCCTCTGGGTGATTGCCCCACTTTCTGGTTGGTGGCACACCCAGGGGGGAGACAGTAGCCTTCCGAGTACCCCAGAAGGTCGTCTCTGGGCAGAGGATCTCCCTGTGATCTTTTCTCCCGGACTGAATTGGAGCGGTGAGTCTCGGTGGACTGGGGCGACCGGACTGAGACTCACAACAGGTAAGTAAGGGTCGAGTCCAGGATTTTTTGTTGTAATTTTCTATTTTCTTTTTCACAGGGTAGGGAGGGTTATTGCGGCACAGGCGGGATGGGTGCTGAACTGTCTGTGCCGCAAGGGGAGATTTTCATCCAAGTTGTGGGTATCCTGGTGGGAGGTGGGAAACGGTTCTCCAGGAGAAAGTTAAAATGTTTTGTACAGTGGTTGTCTCTCTCCTTCCCTCAAATGACCCCTTAAGATGTGTGGAGAGTCCCTTTTTGGGACATAGTCTGTTAAAAATTAGGTGGAGCATTGGTTTCCACCTTGTTTGTCCCCTTAGTGGGAAAGATAAAAGCGGCTTTGTTAGAAGGAGAGAGATACCCAGGAGAGTTGTCCCCAGTTGTCAACCCTAAAAATCCTCTTTCCTCTTCCCCTCTTTCTGGTCCCTTGAGGTCCACACCAGGTGAGCTGGTGGTTGCCAACTCCCCCCAGCCTCCCCGGTACCCTCAATCTGACAGGACTGATCACCCTGTCAGGGGCCTTTCCCCAGTCCCTCTTTCCAATCCCTTGCTCCCAGTTGATAATCCCCCACTTGCTAAAAACGGTGTTCTAAAGTCTTTGTTCCCCGTTCACCAAAATGGCCCCCGGAGGGCACAAGATGGCGGGGACCGCGTGGCCGGGCGCCTCCCTTGTGCTTCTCCTTCCCAGAATCCCTTTCTCCTTACCCCCACAAACCGCCCCTTCTGGTCCCTCAGTCCTACCCCTTCCGTTTTGTTGGTCCCTCCCTCCATCACATCACCTGCTGACCCCTCCCCTTCTCCTGAGTTAACCCCTCCCCTTTCCTCATGCCCCTCCCCTTCCACCTTTTCCCTGGAAACGGCCATCTTATTTTCAAAAGGAGTGCCACCACGACCCCCTCTCTGGCCTCCGCTCCACCCTGTCAATACACAATCAATGACAGCGTACCACCTGAGAGGAACGCTCGTCCGGAGCCAAAAAAATTTTGTCACATTCGGGCTTGATGGTCGCCAACTGGACCGACAGCTGCAGTTTCGCTCAACCTCTCTCAGATATAAAGTTTCTTAATTTAGTTTAAGATTGTTTGTAGAAGGAGCTAGCAGCGGGTCTGTTAGCTAAAGGACCCAGAAGCAAGAAGAAGCTGATAAGGAGCTCTCTCCAAGGCTGTCACCAAGAAGACCAGGAGAAGAGAGGAATTGAAGAAAAATAAGGACAGAAGTTTGTAGCTGGTCGAAATATTTTTAGAAAGTTAGCTGAAGTCACTGTTACTTTGCACCAATGGTGTTATGTTGATTTATTGTGGCCAATAGTTAGGATAGAAGAAGCATAAACAATTAGAAAGTGTATAACAGATCGGCCATTTGTAAAAATAAAGAGTTGCCAACTAAGACTCCTTGTGAGCTTTGCTTTGTGTCGTGACCGCCTCGGCAACGACAATTGTTGAGTTTTCTAGCAGTGTTTAGCTATTGATTGTTTAATATATTGTTTTCTTAGTTATGCTTATTGCTGCCTTTTCCATTTTTGTCTCCTTTTGTTGCACCCCAGGAGAACCTCGAAATGGTTCGCCCCTGGGACGTCAATCCATAAACCACGTCCCTGGTTCCCCAGGAGACGAGGTGTCCATCAAGTTAGTCAACTCCCAGTTCTCCTCCCTTGTTCTGGTTTGTTCTATCAGTTCTTTTACATGATTTGTTACTGTTGTTATCCCTCAGATCTCTCTGTACCCTGATTCGTTGTTATACCCTGGACCCTCCTTACTCCGCCCCTTCGCCTGTATCCCATTGGTTGTTCCTTTCCCTTATAACCCTGCTCCCTGAGCTCTCCGGGGCTGTTTGTCCCTGCTCCCGGCACGGCATAATAAACCGGTGTCATTCGCAAACAAACAGTTCCTCCGCTTTTGGCTTTGTGATTCACCAACTAGCAACGACAGCAGTTAGGCGAAGGGGGTTCACTTGCCGACTCCGTGGAGACGTTCACTGGAGACCCGGCAGTGGCCGACTCAGCCCAGAGCCGGAACCGCTGCAGTCTGGCGCCCGAACAGGGACCCTCACCGTGAGGATCTCTGTGAACGACCTCCCTCCTGGAGAAGAGCGTCTCGGAGCATCAGCTCCCGGATTGAAGGGACTTTCGTTTTAGAAGATCCCTCCAAACGGGCTGGCCGTTAGCCTTCCTGGAAGAGAAGAAGAGGCCTCGCATTTTGGGAATTTGGATCCAGAAGAGATCCGAGGAAGGTGCTGCCACTGACGGAGCCAAACCCTCTCTCGGTCGACGGAAAAAGCGTGAGTGTGCTTGTCCCGGGGAGGTGCCGCCACAATGGGCAACAAGCTTAGCCCGGCGGGACGGAGTGTTTTACTCCAAGTTGAATCAACCCTTGTTAGTGGGAATGTTCATTTTAAGAGGGGGGAAGTGATTTCCTTTGTTCGTTTTTTGTTCCGTCACTTCCCGGGCTTAACCCGGGAAGATTTGAGCTCTTTTCAGTTTTGGGATAAAGTGGGGAGAGTGTTATACTCTGAGCAAGTTAAAGGGAATTTGAAAGTGGGAAAATTTTATCCTTTGTTTAACCATTTTGTTAAGTTGACAAAAGAGGGGAAAAGTTCGGGAGTTGGGGTCCCCAGTTCACCCGGTTCGAGTTCTTCCGTCCTCCCCAATCCTCACCCTTCTTCCCTCACCCCTACTCAAGTTGGCAAGGCGCCGGCCAGCTTGGGCTCCTTTCCTACTTCCCTCAGTCCTATGTCCCCTGATCCCAGTTTACTCGCAAGTTCGCAAAATGGCGCCGACATCGTGCCGCCAGAGAGTCCTCCACAAGATGGAGGTTCTCCTTCATCCCTGTCCTTTCCCGCCTTTTCGTCGTGTTCTTTTCCCGCGTCGGTTCCCGCCCCTCGCGAAGCGTCGATCAGTCTCGCGTCGGGTCCCTCCTCTCCTCATGTCTCCGCCCTAACTCCACCCCCTGTCTGTCATGGTGTCTGCACCGCCTCCGTGGGTGGTTCTCGCTCCTCCTGCCACGCCCCTCAGCCGCAGGCCGCTTCCGGTTCCCACGCTACCGGAACCGGAAGTGGGCCTGGCCGGAAGGAGGCCATCTTGGCCCCCAGGGTCCCGCTCCACCGGACCCCTCCGGCAGCTGAGCTTTTGCAGCGGCTGCATGCGGCTGTCCCCTCTAGATATCCGGCACGGGACAGGCCACAGATTAATTGGTCACAACTAAAAAGAGAGGCAATGCAGGAGGGGGCAATGGATGTGGCGCATGGGATTGATGTGGTGGTAGCCCCGGTTACCTACGACGCACAGGGCAACAATCCGGAATGGGAGCAATTCCCATTCACGGAATTGAAAGAACTGTGCCGTGCGTCCAAGGACTACGGACGATCATCTCCGTATTTCCGAAACTTAGTAGAAATAACGTTCAACGAGCACACCCTCATTCCCAATGATCTTAAATACTTAATCAATTTGCTCTTGTCACCTACCGAGGTCATGTTATGGGAAAACATCTGGACAAAGCTCCTTAAGCAGCTGGTTGACAAGAACGTGGCTGATGCAAATGACAGACCGCTCCTCATGGAAGCCTTTTCTGGAGAGGGACCTTTTGCCGGAACGGAGGAGCAGGTAAAAATTCCATTCGATCTGTTGAAGGACATAACCCAGGCTGCTAAGGAAGCTTTGCTCAAAACACCTGACAACAACATGCCACACAGTCATTTCACTAAAGTGGTTCAGGGTCCGAACGAACCGTTTGCCAAATTTGTGGATCGGTTGCGTGAGGCCATAGAGAGACAGATTGACAATGCGGACGCACGCAAGGAGCTTCTGCCCAAGATGGCCAGGCATAATGCGAATGATAACACCCAGAAAATTTTGCGTGCGCTCCCAAGGGACCCTGAGCCCACACTCACTCAAATGATCCAGGCGTGCATTGATGAGGCCAGCGTAGAGCATACGATTGCTCTCGCTGTCAGCAAGGGAGTCTCGGAAGTGCTCCTCGCGCAAGGCGGAAACCTCAGGTGCTTCCACTGCGGGAAGCTGGGGCATGTTGCTGCCCAGTGCCGGTCGCGTACTAACCGATCTCCAAGTTCCACCAGGGGATCGGGAAACGGGCAGCAGAGCGCGGATCGGCCCCGCGTGATGACACCAAATGGCAGGCCACACCGTCACCAGCCGAGTCTCCTGACCATCGACGAGACCAGCGTGCCCAAAAACAGTTTCCGCAGGACTGGAGCACCGCAGAAGGAATCAAGTACGTCCGCAGGACAAACCAACTAGATCAGCAGAAAAGGTACGTCTTTTGCGCGAGCACCTCACACAATTTCATTGATGAGAGACTGTGGTCCTTTCCAACAGACCTTGAGCTCGCTGGCACGGATCCAACATATGTCCTCGTCATTGCTGACCACCACCACACGCCTGAAAGTCTCTCCATAACACCGGAGATCATCAAAGTTCAGTCGCATGAACAGGTCACCATACATGTGCGCTGTGTCTTTCCACCGTTGTTTGTGCCAAAGGGATCACCACTAGCCCAGATGTTCGTTCTGGGAGGACAGGACTATCTTAACGAAACTGACTATGATGTTTTTCTATCCCAAGAATTAGGGAAGTACAAGCCAAGGATGGCCTGCACATTACATCTGCAGCAGACCTCGCTCCAACTTGAAGGCATCACCGACACAGGAGCCGATGTCACGGTCATCCCACGAGCGAAGTGGCCCGAGACTTGGGACCTGGAAACACCTGAGGGTATCGTCTCGGGGATAGGAGGGGCAGTCGCCACAAAAAGAAGTAAGCATCTCATACGCGTGGAGGGGCCGGAGGGACAGGTCGGTAACATCAGACCGTTTGTGGTAGATTGCCATCTCACGTTATGGGGCAGGGATCTATTGTCCCAATGGGGGACTCACCTAATTATCCCTAAACCACACTGGGATTTCTAGGCGGGGCCACTGAAGAGCGCACCACCCCGCTGATGAATTGGCGGTCGGATGAGCCGGTGTGGGTGGATCAGTGGCCCCTTACCATCGAAAAATTAAGCGCTCTTGAGTCCCTTGTTGAGGAGCAGGTGTCCAAGGGCAACTTAATTCCATCTACCAGCCCTTGGAACACCCCTGTCTTCGTCGTTAAAAAACCCGGCGGAGGCAGGTGGAGGCTCCTCCAGGACCTTCGTCAAATCAATGCGGTCCTGGAGGACATGGGTGCCCTGCAACCCGGAATGCCCTCTCCCTCCATGCTCCCCCAAGATTGGCGACTCGCAGTAATAGATTTAAAAGACTGCTTCTTTTCTATCCCCCTCCATCCTCGAGACTCCCCAAGGTTTGCCTTTTCGGTGCCCTCGCTCAACCGCAACGCTCCAGCTAAGCGGTACCAATGGCTTGTACTACCCCAGGGATGTAAGAATTCTCCAACCCTTTGCCAGAGACATGTTGCCATCGTCCTGGAGCCCGTCCGGAAGCTTTTTCCGGATGTGGTCNCATGCTCCCCCAAGATTGGCGACTCGCAGTAATAGATTTAAAAGACTGCTTCTTTTCTATCCCCCTCCATCCTCGAGACTCCCCAAGGTTTGCCTTTTCGGTGCCCTCGCTCAACCGCAACGCTCCAGCTAAGCGGTACCAATGGCTTGTACTACCCCAGGGATGTAAGAATTCTCCAACCCTTTGCCAGAGACATGTTGCCATCGTCCTGGAGCCCGTCCGGAAGCTTTTTCCGGATGTGGTCATAATGCACTATATGGACGACATCTTATTGTGTGCTAAAGAACAGAATAATTTGGACACTGCCCTAAAAGAGACTGTCACCACCTTGGAAAAGGCAGGTTTCGTCATTTCACCGGACAAAGTCCAATTGACTTTTCCTTTTAAGTACCTTGGTCTCTTAGTAAGGGAACGGACAATTACATCGCAGCCGCTGAGAATCCTCAACGACCCGAAGAATCTGCATGAAGTACAACAGCTGTGTGGGTCCATCAACTGGCTGCGACCGTTCCTCGGCCTCTCCAACGCCGATCTACAGCCACTTTTCGACTTGTTGAGAGGCAGTGACCAGCTAACATCGCCCAGGTCATTGACCCCCGAAGCAGAAGCCGCTCTCCAAAAAGTCGCCGATGCCATCGCGACCCGCAAGGCAGATCGCTACAACCCATGTCTGCCCTTCCGCTTCGCGGTGACTGGTAAGTGCCCACACTTTTATGGGGTACTTTTCCAGTGGAACCATTACACTCTNTCTGCATGAAGTACAACAGCTGTGTGGGTCCATCAACTGGCTGCGACCGTTCCTCGGCCTCTCCAACGCCGATCTACAGCCACTTTTCGACTTGTTGAGAGGCAGTGACCAGCTAACATCGCCCAGGTCATTGACCCCCGAAGCAGAAGCCGCTCTCCAAAAAGTCGCCGATGCCATCGCGACCCGCAAGGCAGATCGCTACAACCCATGTCTGCCCTTCCGCTTCGCGGTGACTGGTAAGTGCCCACACTTTTATGGGGTACTTTTCCAGTGGAACCATTACACTCTAAATCAAAAAGACTCACTCATCATTCTTGAATACATACTTACACACCATACACCGAGGAAGACAATAACGACACCTGTGGAGCTCATAGCTGAGCTCATCACGAAAGCTAGGTCGCGCCTGCGGGTGATGGCAGGGTGTGACCCCATTTGCATCCACGTGCCATGGCGAAGTAAAGAGTGGGAATCAATCTGGCAGACAAATTCATCTCTGCAATTGGCATTGGATAGCTACTCCGGCCAGATCTCTGTACATTATCCTAGACACAAATTGTTTACAGAGACTTTCAAATTGGCACCCAAATTAATGAGAAGTAAATAGCCATTGGAAAAGGCTCTAAACTTGCATCCACGTGCCATGGCGAAGTAAAGAGTGGGAATCAATCTGGCAGACAAATTCATCTCTGCAATTGGCATTGGATAGCTACTCCGGCCAGATCTCTGTACATTATCCTAGACACAAATTGTTTACAGAGACTTTCAAATTGGCACCCAAATTAATGAGAAGTAAATAGCCATTGGAAAAGGCTCTAAACGTTTATACAGATGGATCTGGCAAATCAAAGAAATCAGTGATTGTGTGGTGGGACTCGGAGTCTGAGCAGTGGGAGTCAGACATCCGAATTGTTGATGGGTCCCCCCAAATTGTTGAATTGGCCGCAGTAGTACGCGCATTCAAAAAATTTTCCAATCAGGCCATCAATTTAATTACAGACAGCACGTACGTAGCCGGAGTAGTTGAAAGAGCGGAGAATTCAATACTTAAGCAAATTGACCACGAAAGATTGTTTGAGTTGCTCTCGGAGCTAGTAAGTCTCCTCTCCCACCGAGAGCATCAATACTTCGTCATGCACGTGCGGTCACACACTGACCTGCCAGGGAAGATCGCAGCAGGAAACCGCACGGCCGACTACCTAGCCATGGTCACATCCACCCTAAACAACAAATTACCAGATCCTCACCTGCCGAACAGATTTTTGCAGGCCAAACTCTCACATTCATTTTTTCATCAAAATGCGCCTGCTCTGACCAGAATGTTTAGGTTGACTCCGACACAGGCACGCTCTATTGTTACCACATGCTCAAATTGCCAGTCGTGTGCCCTGCCGTCGATCGCGCTGGGAGTCAATCCCAGAGGCCTTGAAAGCCTCCAGCTCTGGCAGTGCGATGTGACACATTATGCCCCATTTGGCCACCTTAAGTACATTCACGTATAAATTGATACTTTTTCTGGCGCCATTTATGCCTCTGTTCACATGGGAGAAAAATCAAAGGATCTGAAAAAACACCTCTTACAAGCCTTTGTCACTTTAGGAATCCCAAAAGCTTTAAAAACAGACAACGGCCCAGCTTTTGTGTCAAAACAATTTAGAGAGTTCACACAACAGTGGGGAATTAATCATTCCACGAGAATCCCACATAACCCCACTGGGCAGTCAGTCGTGGAGAGGGCCCATAGAGAAATCAAAAGAGTACTAGAACAACAGAGGGAGGATTTGAAAGGGGCCTCCCCTGTTGAGAGGATATTGAAAGCAATGTATGTGTTGAATTTTTTAAACTGCTCCTCACACGACTCTAATCCTGCTATTGTGAGACACTTTTACAGCAATTCATCCACCAAGTTGGAGCCGCGACCTCCCGTCCTCATAAAGGATCCTGAGTCACAGAATATTATGGGGCCGTATCCCTTGGTCACCTGGGGGAGGGGATACGCGTGCGTATCTCTTCCTACCGGGCCCAGGTGGATACCTGCCAGACTGGTAAGGCCATTTAAAGACAACGCACCTTTATCCACTCTATGCCAACCTCCTCCAGCTGCCAACCGAGAACAGGTAGCGGCAGCCTGGCAGAGAAGAAAGCGACGAGAACCACCAGCGGAGGCACCCTCAATCCTACATGTGCTATATGAACAAATGTACCTTTCTCCCATTCCTGTGGGTCCTCCCCTCCCCAGGCCTTTTCTTTCTGAACCTTATTGCCCTCTGTTTACCCCATTGTCTACAATTTTTGAATTAAAAGAGGGGGAGTGTGAGTGAAATGAAGAAAGTCATAAGTATGTTGCAGAGGGTGAGCGAAGGTGAGAGGGTAAGAGAGAAGAAAAGAACAGATGTAGAGGGACTTTGAAAAAGTTAGTCTAGGTAGGAAAAAGAAAGCAGAAAAGGCGTGAAGCGTGAAAGTTAGGGAAATAAAGATTTTAGATTGGGAACTAAGGAAAAAAGGTTTTGGAGTGGGAAAAACAGCCCAGTTTGCTTCTTTGTTTCAGTTTACCCTTATGTTACACTTACACTGTTTGTGTTCTCATCGCCCAGATGATACATCGCTTCCCAGGAGACGCCCTCACTCTCACCATGAGCCAGCTTTGCATCACAGTTGCCATCGCCTGCTACATCGGCCTCTGCTCTGCGTGGCTCGTCCCTCAACCACGAGAGAATGTTTGGGTCATGCTGGCACGAGCTATGGGGCAGAACAGCTTCTGCATGGCCATGAGAGGCGTGGAGGATCCCCTGTCGACGTGTCTGGTGGGAATGCCCCTCCGTTCCATCGAGTATCCCTACACGGGTAAGAAACCGAACCCGGTTGATACCTGGGACCAGTGGACTGGACTCCTTCCGCATGCCACAGAGGAGCCCCAAGAATTGGCCCTAGTGGGGTCCTCATTTGCCACCTATTGCGTCACCTTCTATTACAAAGAAAAGAAAATCAATTGGCATGTTGAAGCGGGACAGTATTCCATCGTCCGAAAGGACGTGTCCCCTCAAAAGAAAGAGTACACATATGAATGGTGCAATTACACATCAAGCACACAGTCTGAGTCCACTGACATTCCCAGAGGGTTGCCACGGGGCGTGTTTCTTATCTGTGGGGATAGGGCATGGGCAGGCCTTCCATCACGCCTGCAAGGAGGCCCAGGCAGCCTTGGGCATCTTACTACATTGACTCCAAATCAAACACTGATTCGGCACTGGAAAGAATTGGCTTCTAAAAGGACGATTAGGTCCCTGGAACAATTTGATGAAAATTGTGATCCCACAATTGAAAATTGGAATTTCGGAACAAGGGTGGTGGTGTCCCTATTTCTACATTGGGTCGCCGCCGGAAAAGCCCTTGGAGAGTTATCGCACTTAGAGTGCTGGCTTAGTAAGATGTCCAACGCCACCTCGGCTGCTCTCAGCGACCTCCTTTCTGATGAAGAAACCACCAGACACGCGACTTTGCAAAACCGAGCAGCAATTGATTTCCTCCTCCTCGCCCATGGCGTGGGTGTGAAGACTTTGAAGGGTTGTGCTGTTTTAACCTCACGTCCCATAGCTCGTCCATCTCCGCCAACATCCGGAAGATTCAAGACCTAGTCAGCGATTTAAAGACCCAAAAGCAGAGCAAGGACTGGCTCAATGCACTGTTGGACAAGTGGGGCGTCCCTGGGTGGGCGAGTGGTTTAATTAGAGGCTTTCTTTGGATTCTTATCATTATTTTGATTGTGTTGTGCATTTTTTCTTGCTTTTTTAAGCTGACGCAGCGAACCATTTCTCGTGTCTTTTTAATAAATAAAAACGGAGGAGATGTTGCACCCCAGGAGAACCTCGAAATGNCTGCTCCCGGCACGGCATAATAAACCGGTGTCATTCGCAAACAAACAGTTCCTCCGCTTTTGGCTTTGTGATTCACCAACTAGCAACGACAGCAGTTAGGCGAAGGGGGTTCACTTGCCGACTCCGTGGAGACGTTCACTGGAGACCCGGCAGTGGCCGACTCAGCCCAGAGTCGGAACCGCTGCATCCTTTTACCTTAAGGAAATTTGATTTGTTATCTTTCTTATTTATGCTTCGTGTAGCTTCCTTAAAAATCAATTGCTTCATTTATTTAAATCGCTA
>VWZP01008303.1:396261-483391 GCA_013396995.1 Dicaeum eximium | reverse complement strand
CCCCGTCCCGCCCGTGCGGGTTTTGGGGGCGTCNTAATGAGGGAATAGGGATAACATAACTAACAGGGAAGATTCCAGAATAGGGGTATGGGTCAAGGGAGGATTGACACTCTCGTGGGTTGGGTATAAGGGACTGACAGGGAAGATTCTAGAACGTGGGTATGTGCCCTGGGGAGATTGGCAGGTGCAAGGGAAGGAGGGTGAACACTTTATATGGAAAGGAGGGGTTCGGGGCAAACCATCAGAGGTTACAGAACAAGGGAGGTTTTAGGGAGATACCAACAGTAATATAAAACATTCAACAATAATATAAAACACTAGAAAACCCACTACCACAGTTCAAGAAATATATTATTTCATAATTTCATATGGAACCATGTGCATATTCAGTCATGGTCTGGTCTTGTCTGGTCATGGTCAAGAAAGGGAACTGTAAGCTGGAATCAGTGCAGAGGAGGGCTGCAAAGGTGACCAAGAGAATGGAGATAAGAAAGGTGACTGAAGGAGCATGACTTATTTAGTGTAATAAAAGGAAGGCTCAGATTGAATGAATATCCTTTCTCTCTGTAAATACATTGTTTCCAGGTGAAGAAAGTTATGTGGTTCAGGTGAGAACATTGGTAGTCTGAAGGAAAAAATGGGTATAATTTGTCATGAATAAATTAAACCTGGACAACAAAAGGTGGTTTCTCACTTCTAAAAGCAAAGGTCTCAAACTGCCTTCCAAGACTGACGTACTCAGTTTTAAGGTTGAGATGGGTTCATTTGATGATGGTAATTTTAGGAGGTTTACAATACCATTCTGAATTATTAGTCTCACTTCTGGTTTTCCCTTTTTCCCATGCATCTTGCATAACCATGACAAACACAAAACAATCTCCTAGGAGAGGGCAGACAGGGCCTGAAAAATATTTTCACTGCTTGTCACTGTGCTCAGTGTGTCGTACGCCGTGGTCCGACATGCTATAAACACTTTTCACCAGGTTTTCTCTCTTACAAGCAGCAGTGCTTCCAGAATGGAAAGCCCTGGCCAATGAGCAGCCCCAATAATCCTCTTTGTATAATGTGACTTACAGCATTTGCTGCCCAGAATATTTCAACCTCTCCTCTAATCCTCCCACCAGCTTCTTCTCTCTTTTCACGTTGCCGATGAGGGGCCTGAATGAAGACAATACCACGGGCTTATGTTTCAAGATGGCAGGAGGCCACGGCTTTAAAGCACGCATGGCACAGAGGGGAAGGCAGCCCCACAGTTGCCATTAATCTCAGCTCTGGATCTCTGCAGGGCAGCCAAGGGTATCTCCTTTCCACAAGTGTCTGCGCTGCCCCGGCGGGAGCGGAGGGATTCACGTTACAGCACCGGCTCCCGTCCCACGGCTGGGCTCTGCTGCCTGCTCAGTGTTAATGTTTGCTTCCTCAGCCTGGCATTTGGGAAGAGGCTCCACGTTCTCTGGAATAGCTGCTGCTGCTGGCAAGGAGATGGCTGCAAACAGGTTGGCTCAGAGTGCCTGGGCTGTCACCTGCAGTTGGGCCCCCTTGGACATCTGCTGTGGGCAAAACATGGGTATTCCTCACCAGGCAAATATTTTCCTCATCATACAGCCAGCTACTGTATTTTTCCAGGCAGAGCCATAGCACCAACATCAGGCAGATGTTCATCTGCATACATGAAAGGATGAAAATTGTCCTGCATTTGTTCCTCGTGCTGGTGTGAGTTCATCCTACTACGTGGAAAAAGTTTGGGCTCAGTTGGCTCCTGTGTCTGCTCTCTCTGTTTTGTCCTTTTAGCCCAGGAGACATCGCTGCCTCCCAAAGGAAAACTTGCTGTGGGAAAGCAACAGGGATCCTAATTCCACAATAACCAAAATACTGGATGTTTTCAGTCACTTAACTGCATTTGGAAAACAGCAGTCCATGTATCATTAGCAATTATTCACCAGGTGTGTGCTTGCTGGGCCCTTCTAAGTGTTTCTGTGGTTTGAGACATGAAACTAATAGAAGAATTTTCCAGTTTTTAACATTTTGTAGTTCAGTGTCATGGAGGGAAACATTAGTTCTTTAAGTAATAATGTCCTGTACCCTCAGTAACTGAACTATTGCATGTTTACTTGCAGCATTTCTTCCTCTTCAAGGCTGTTTAACCACCAAGCTGCAGTACAGTGAGAAAGACAGAACAGTGGCTTGTTTGTGAAGAACTTACAATATCGGGAGGAAAAAAGCACCACAATCTGAGCTCAGTCAGATTTTTTAAATTATTTTTAGGTTTTAGAGGGCAGTATAGATAACATTTGAGAGAAAACTATCTGGAAAGAAGACTTCTGTTTGCTCTAAATCAATTTCTTCTTGTAGTTTGTTTGGGGGAGTGACTCAGGTCCAGTCAAAAGCAGCACTCCTGATTTGGGTAATGGTCAAAGAAGCCAGAGAGAGGTGTGGGGGAAGGTCCATGTCCCTGCCAGTGTCCATGTAAAGTTTAAAACTAGGAAGCATAACCTAGATTAGGAGGTTAATATAGCTATAATATATTAAGGTTATGGATTGATTAAATGAACTCTTCCTCTGCACATTTCTCTGGTCATTTCTGAATCATCTGGAAGTTTCTTCTGGTATGTATTACACACAAATGAAGAAGCTATCCTCATCTGCCCTTCACCCCAGCCATCTGTCCTCTCTGCTCTCCCCTTTCATCAGGATAGTTTCATATTTAGAACTATGAACAAAGAGAGGTAAAGGAGCTGATTCACAAACCTACCCGAAATCTGATGCAGATCCCTGGCAAGCAGCATGATGGGATGATCTGCAACAGCACAAAATTCACTGGCAGCACTTGAGAAAGCTCCCACTTCCAAAGCAAAACTGTCAGGATGGCATTGCCTTGGAGAACAAGAGGAAGACCCTTTGCAGAGCTGCCATGCTGCAGGGGGACAAGGCCACCTCCAAATTAGAATGTCTCTGGGTGATACTCATGTCCCCAGCTCTCAGATGCTGGCAGTGCAGGTGTCTGCACCTGCCCTTGCTCTCTGGATCCCTTACTGCTGATGGAAGGGCAATCAGCACCTCTAGGGAGTGACCAGCCCACAGGAATATTTAGAGGATGTCTGATATCCCTGCCCATCCCTCTGCTCCGACTGAAGGGACTGGAAACAAGCAGCTAAATGTAGATGTTTGCATTGCTGCTGGGGAAGATGCGTTCCACCCTTGGGCTCCACTGGCATTGTGAGAGCAGCTCTGAGGCCGAGCAGGGTGACCTTGGCTGCTCCCCACCCGTGGGCAGGTTGTGGCTGATGTGTAGGATGGGCCAGCTGTGCACAGCCTGGGCTGAGCTGGGTGCAATGGGCAGAGCCCATGAGCTCAAGGGACCACAAGTCCATGAGACCAGGAGTCCACGCTCAGCAGGATCCCTCTCCTGGGGTATTCTGGAACTCAGGATGAGCAGATTCAGGGGGACCTGACTGTGCTTGAGCTTGACTCTGCCGGGTAGGTCTTGCTCAAACTTCACCCCAGCTGGGTAAACAAGAATATCTGGGTTGACTTAAATGGAACTACAATTTCTTTTGTTAGAGCTCTCTGAGAATCTAATTTAGCAAAGTATTTAAGCATGTGCATAAGGCTGTCCTGTTTGTTCAAAGCCACCCGGGTGTGTGCAAGCAGCTTGCTAAGATCTGTCACAAAAAGCACTGCTGGAAATGCTTTGCTAACAAAGAGAAATCCCTAATTTGAGGCATTTAGGAATTAAGTCATTGCAATAACCCCCTCCCCCCACAGCCATATAGGAAGGTAGCAGTGAAACGAGGTGATATAGAACTGTCTGGACATGTTTATAGGCTATATATTGTGTGTTGTTATTGCAGTTCTTCTACAATATAAGCCAGCAATTAGCAATTAAATTCCCATTATGGGATCATTTAGGTAATTGAGATAGACTGTGTGTAACTGTTTTAAACCTTTCTTTTAACTAACCCAGATACTATAGTACTTTTATAATTTAGAGATAATATTCCCATTAGTAGAGTTTATGACTCAATAAACAGCTCCCACAAGTTCATAAAAGCCAAATCTGTAAACACCAGAACTATTAATGCAATAGAAATTCTGTGCCTCCCTCTTCTCTTGGTGGTCTGGACAGAGCAAAGGGAAATGCTATCGCAGAAAAAAAAAACAACATTTATTTTGGCTATATAAATATAAATTAATTGTCTTAAAACCCATCTGGAAATTTCCTCTCCTCTCCATGTCCCAGGTGGTCTGGCAACAGTGATGCATTTTGCTTTTGTCTGCAGGCAAGGGCAGGAGCTCCCGAAACCATTTACATGAAGGGATTGCATTTGAAAGCCTGGTGGTATCCTCACCCCTCCTCTCCCTCGGGAGAAGTAGGAACAGAATCTTCTCTAGAGTTGGGTTTCAGTGTACTTTTCTATTATTATTGTTATTACGTTTAGTATTGTTTTAAAGGAAAATCCTCACTGAAGTGCCTAGAGTCCACAGTTTTTGAACCTTTTTTTTTTTTTTTTGACAGCTAAATGAATTTTAGGGAAGTGCATCTGCTCACCTGGACATTAATACAAGCAGAGCTTTTGTAGCTCAAGCCTCTTTTCATTTGGGGCTGGGGGTAGTGGGTAATTAAATTATTTTCAATAAAAAATGAGCACTTTTCTTTGTCCAAAAGAACTTCATTTTGCAGTGTGTAAGGCACTGTTCTGCTGAGTAAATCCTTGTGCAAGGAACCACCTCTATCTGCTGTCTTGCTTTGCTGCTGAAGGACATTTCTTCCTGTGCTGTTAAAATCATATTGCTCAAGTTCATCAAAACGCAGGAAGTTTTTATTTTTCTCCGTCGCCATCTGGGTTCAAGTGGTTGTGAAAAGCTGGAGGAACACACAGAGCCACTGCTCCCCTCTCCCAGTAGGTAACTCACCCTGGGATGGAACACACGGCTTTCATCTGTTTTGCCATTGCATCAGGTCTCCTGTTCCAGCCACTTTTGTTGTGAGAGTTTGTTTCCAGAGTAAGCATCTCAAGTGACTGCTGGGATTTGTGTCTATCACCTCGCTGCTGCTGGATTCCTGACCTTTACGCCTACGAGGGAGTTTGGCTTTCAGGACCCCGGGAAAGCTCACACAAGGCAAAACTCAGACATTTTGTTCTGCAAGGCCTTGTAAGGAGTGAGCAAATGGTCTCTCTTAGGCTTCCTGGCATTTCTATCTCACTGGCCTTCCTGAAGTTTCAAGTTTCCATAACAATGGAATCAAACAGAGAGGGCACTCCATCGGGAATGTGCCTGCCACTTCCTCTCACCCCACACATGGCATTCTCCAGTGCCTCGCAGCAGGTTCAGAGATGCCCTTTGGACTCCCTGTTGTCCCCTTTGGGCTCCCTCCTTCCCCCTTTTGACTCCCTGTTGTCCCCTTTGGACTGTCTGTTGTCAGGCACGGAATGAAGATAACACAAGACCCGAAGCAAATAAGTATGTGAATTAGAAAGACTCAGCATCCTAATGAAGCAAAATTCCTTTTTGAAGGCAAACAATCATGAAGGACCTGAGCTGTCACTTCTGAGGCCCCAACAGTTTCACCATTGATTTCTGTGAAACAGGGAATCAGTATTTCCTGTGGGAACAGGGTTTGGCTTTACTTTCCAGGAAAGGGCAATTGCTTTTCTGCATTCCTACCCTTGCACACAAAATCCCTGACTTGTCTCAGGACAGCCCACTTGCTTCAGCTGCAACAGCCAGCTGCCAGGACTGGGTCAGATCCTGGCAGATCACACCTCAAACTTCAGTATGACAGATATTTAGGTGTGGGGGTTTGTGACAGATGCACTCGCCCCCTTAACCAAAGTGCTTGGCTCCAGAGGAGGTAAAGGCCTAAGCCATAACTGGGCCAAGAACTGCTCCAGCTCCAACCTGTCCTCTGAAAACCCATGAAGGAGCAGGGTTAGAAGCTTGTCCTTGGAAGTCTGCTGTGGTTCTCGTGGGCTGTCAGGTCCCTGTGTCCAGCTCAGGAGCCCATGGGGGACTGTTTTCCCAAAGCAGGCCCAGCAATTGTAGGATTGTGCCTCCTCACCAAGGAGAGCCTTCAGCTTTCTGATCATTCCTTTCCCTCCTGGGCTGCTCCTCTCAGTGGCACAAACCTCCCCCTTTCCCTGGGTACCTCCCTGCCTTTCCTGGGGGTAAGGGTGAGTGCAGAGTCTTCCTCCTGCTTCATCAGCTGAGGCTTCCAGATACTCTGGGCCTGTTGAGCCCTGCCCTGTAAAGCCCCAGGCCGAGCTTTTCCTGGCACACGGCACTGGTGGCACATGGAGAGCTATGGAAGGCACGAATGGCATGAGCATTAACACCCAGCAAGCAGGGGAAAGAGCTGCACCACTGATGTGTGGATGCTGATAAACACTTCCCTCCCCTCAGAATCTTTTTATAAAATTGTACCGCTGGTGGCATTTGAGGCATCTCTGGCTCAGTGTGCCAAAGGCCTCTCTTGCAGGAGGTAAGCTATAAATCATAGTGCAAGAGACATTTTTTTGGATTTAATATTGCTAATTTAATACATGTTAGTGATGCTGACTGTGCATCAACTAAAGAAAGCAATCAGTTGGCCACCTCTGAGGAACACTTTCAGAATGTTTAAGGTCCAAAAACTGGATCCCAATTTTGTGAAACAGAAGGTTTTCAGCACAGGTGAGCAAAAACCATTTTCAGGATGATACAGTATAAAGTTGCATTTATCTCAGGAGTATAACTAATAAATAATGTACCATTGCCAATGGATTTAAAGTATGATGTCATAGCAGCCTGTGTGCCTAAATATCCAAACCATCCTTGAGTGAAATGGTCACTGTCTTTCTGAAGGGTAATAATGCAGGATTCAGCATAAAAAGATTGCCTTGTTCTGGACTACATCAGTTAAAATGGTGCTGGTAAACAGAAGAGAGGTGGATTTATTAGGATAATAATGGGATTGTCTCTTCCCTCCTCCTGCTTGCATCTCTCACTGTATCTGCTGTGGGGGATGCAGGGAAAATGGGGACCTCTGAGTCTGCCAGGAAAGCAAGGGTGGGTAGCAGCAGGACATGTTGTTTCCAACTCAGTTTTAGGAATGGTGAGCAAGAAGGACTGGGAAGGACTGGCTGCACAGAGATGATTACAGCTGGGTGAGTAAGCCTTGGATCACCCTATGGGAACTCAGGCCACGGCTTCAAGAAAATCAGATGGCCAAAGGTGACTCATTAGACAGCAGGAACTGGAATTGCACTGATGTAGTGGTGAGAAGGATCAGGAATGGAAAGTGAAAGAGACAATCAACAGTAATTTTAAGAATACTGAAATTAAGATTTTGTTTGCTTTTTTTTTTAATTTTCATGACATTTTTTTATTTTCATGAGGTTGCTATGCTGCCTGAACCTCTGTTCACAACTGTTGCTGTTCCTTACCCAGAGTAGTTTTCAACATAAGGTGGAAGCCACATTATGAGTTGGACACTGGCTGGTGTGACCAAGGAAGGCTCAGTCTCTGCCGGGCTGCACTTGTCATTCAAGTGGTAAAGATTTCAGTCTGGGTTTTCTTCAGTTTGTGAGTGTGATGCGTAATGTTGGCCTGGTGGAAAAGCTGCTGCACACAGTTGCTAGGGAAACATCTTCAAGTTCATTTTTCTTTGAGTTTTGTCATTCAACTCACAGCATTGCTGCAATTATTCTTTTAAAAGTGGGACGTGGGAGCCATGAAGGGGTGCCAGTCACTGATGTAAGAGCTGGCATTGACCAAACACTCCAGCTTGAATCTCACCAAGGGTCTCAGGGTCAGCAGAGAAGTTTCTGCAGGTGCTGGAGGGGTGTGGGAAGCAAAACAGCTTCAACGTGAATTTGAATAATGTGTTGAGAACCCCCTCCAATTATGCCTGCAGCAGTGAGTCAAGTTCAAGCTTATATGAGTGAGATGTTTGGCTAGACTTGGTATTTACATTTCAGTAGCCTTTTCTTCTGACAGCGATGCCCCTTGTCTTGTTAATGAGTCTGCTAACAGTGTATTGGTGGGCTCTGTAATGAAAGGAAATGTGACAGGATTTACTGACACAATGCCCAAAACTGACCAGAAAATTCTCTTCTAAAGAGGAAAGGAAAACGACAAACCTCTTTCAATTATTCTGCTTTGAGTGTTATTAAAACCACCCCTCATCAGATGCCACAGAGGCAGTGATGGATGTCATAAACACAAACCTTTGTGGAAGAAGAGGCCTCTCAAAATAGCAAATCTCCCAAACATTTGTATGTCTAAACTCTACCTGAAAGAGATAATCAGACACAAAATCACTCATCCCTCTGTGGGGACTGAGCTAGGACTAATTTTCTGATGGACAGTCCTAAGAATTGCTCTGTGAGCAGAGGCAAAGCAGAGATTTTGGAGAAACAGCTACACTTTTGTCATCACTCCTCTGTAATGCCTGTTTGTCAGCACAGCTGTTCCCTGAGCCTCATTGTCTGCACAGACACAGCAGGAGTTTGGTTCTGATCCAGGGTCTGCCCTGGGAGCCCACCCAGCAAAAGTCAGGAAGGGGTCCCAAGCTGTGAGATGAAGTCAGATGCCACATCTGAGATGAGCACAGCAACCCAAGGCAAAATCCTGACCCTCTGAAGCCCTAAACAGCTCCTTCTCCAGTGTCTTCATCTTTACGTTTTTCCTTTTGGGTCTACAGCTCAGGTAAGGTTTTCAGAGGCCCCAGGACTTGCCAGCTGAACCAGCTGGGCTCTTCTGTGGGTGTTTTCTTCCCTGGGGGCCCAGTGTCCTGCACTGGGTGATGATGTGCAGAGAGGGGACACAAGGAAGGTCCCATCTCACAGGGCCACGCAGGAAGGTGACAAACTCTGGGCCACGAGCTGATCCTGGCAGGCTTGACCATTTCTCCTGCTCCTGTCCTTGGTATCCTGCTCAGCTACAGGCTGCCAAGCCCAGGGAAGCTTTTCTGGAGTGAGGTGGGACCCTGGGCTTAGGGAGAGAAGAAGAATGATGCTGTACCAGCTCTCTCATCCCCCACCCCTGCTCTGATGGAAAGTTGGGTCAGTGTTGTTTTTGTTTCTGCTTCTTTCTCCCTTGCCAAAGCAATCATTGTGACTAACTCCTCATCATACGTGTTCAGCAGTGTTTCTGGGATCAGGTCCTCCTCATGAAAACAAAAATAATCCCTCTTGTTTCTCCTCCCAGCTATCCTGTAACATACGTAAGTGTTCAAGGAAGCCAGGAATGTATTTTAATTCAGATCATTATTAATAAGTTCAGGAGCTATGAGTTTTCCTCTCTTCATTCAAAATGAATTATGGCTTGGAGAAAAGTATATCCATCTTACAAAGTTTTAATCCAAAGGGACACCTCTTAATTAAATTAACCAGCAAAAAGGAAATACTTGTAATAAGGGTGCAAGATAAATATTTGTATCATGCACATTCTAATTTATCACAGCCTTAAAGGAGTCCATAAGGTTTGTTTTTCTTTACTGAAATGTGATGCATTCAGATATCATTCTCATTTATAAATTAGTGTGTGTCACATGGGACACCCCCCATGGGTTGGGGTATTGCCAGTGATATATTGCAGCTGGGAGAGCTGAGCAGTGAAGATGAGTAGTCCTCAAACTCAGGCCCTAAATTTAACATTACAGAGACAAACAGAGCCCTGAACTGACTCAGGGCTGGAGGCAAAGCTGCACAGCCCTGATGTGTCCTCTCGTGGGATTGCACAGTGCAGTGGTGCTGCCAATTCTGAGGGAACGAGGGGAAGGCACCTTCCTCCATTAATCTGCTTTTATTTACCTGGGTGGTACCATGGTGATACTCACTGAAGCCCTGCATGGGCAAAATATTTAAGTGGGAGCCTATTTTTAAGGCAGCTGATGGGTTGCCATAATTTCACAGGCACTGCTCTCATATTTGTAGCTGTGTTCATGATTAAATATGTGGTACCTTCACTGCTGTAGGTAGCTTCAACATATTTGTAGAAGCTTCTACATAATTTTTGGCAGTTTTCAGGAAAAAAAATCCCCAAATCACAACTCTTGTACATATGCATTTGTTTGTACATTTATCCTCTCCAATGTCTGCATGAATGCTCATGGAGTATTTTGCATACACACAGGTGCTTGGGTGTACAGGACACACAGACACATCAAATACAGGCTTTCACATTTTTACCCAATGTTAAACATCTAACTACATCTTAAAAGTATGCAAATTTCTGGTTTGCAAAACTGGGAATAATCAGGCTGAAGGAAAATATGATAAAATATCAATAAATATGCACAATTATTCCAGGAATTGACTGTGCACAGGGAAAGGTTGATCTTAGACTAGATTAGACTAGTCTAATAATTAGACTGGAATAATTTCAGTTGGAAAGGATTTACAAAGATCCTCTAGGCCAACTGCCTGACCACCTCAAGGCTGACCAAAAGTTAAATCATGTTGTTAAGGACATTGTCCAAATGTCCCTTGGACACTGACAGGCTTGGGGCATCAACCACTGCACCAATATATCTGAAATTTTAGAGGCAAGACAACAGTAGTGCATTTCCCAGTGTAGGAGGGCTCTAATTATGAGCTCAGATTGCAGATGCCAAACAATGTGACAATGTCTGGATGTTCAGTTGGTGTCTTATGTTGTGTTTGACCCATGAGAGATTATAGGAGTGAAAATTGTCAATACAAAATTGGAGTTTACAGGGGAAAATGTTCCATGCATTTTGCAGAAATCAATGCTTTATTCAAGGAAAAGGGAAAGCATTGTAAGTATTTTAATTGTGGATATACTTTGGCCCAGTTTGTGGAAGAAGCTGCAATTTTAACAGGAAAATTAGCACAGATAACTGAACTTGTCTACAGGGAATATTTTTTGTCCTCTTAATTATTAATAAAACCTCACATTTGAACATTTTATTCCATATATAAGAACTATAACTACAAATAATTCAAGAACAAACCTAAGAACTACAAACGAATGTGCTGACCTTCTATACCAGTCAGGGAATTGAAAATTCTATCACATGTTAGAACTGGCAGACATGGATGGATCCGTGAGACAGGTGGTGGCAAGAAAGAAATGTTGCTTTTATTGGGGAGATCCAGGCTTTTCAAATCTGTTGGCAGGCTTTGAGGAGGTCAGTGAGGATGTGCCTCAGCAAGGCATCACTGATAAAGCACATCCAGCTTTCCAAAAATGGCCCTTTGCCCCAGGCACATTGGGGAGCCAAACTGTGGTTGAAAAAGGGCTGAAGTCTTCTCATGGAGCTGCTCCAGTCTAGAAAACAGTGTAGATGTGTGTGGTATACTCCAAAGTGTTAATTAAATGTCTGTAGGATCGGATAAACAGAGAGTTCATCACATTTGTGGATGGTGCAGAACTGCCAACAGCAAAGAACTGCAGGAGGATCTTTCATTCCCAGCTGAGAGACTGGGAGATCAAATGCCAGTAGAAAGCCAGAACTGGGAACAGCAAAGTAATGAAACAGAGGAGAAGTGACAAAATGACCACTGCTCAGCCAGCAGCTGGCAGTCAGCATGTTTCTGCCTTTTAGAAAAGAATTTGGAATATTGATGGAAAATTCTCTGAAAGCAGAGTTCTGATACTCAGCAATGGAAGGAAAAAATAGGCAAATTAAGTACTGGATACTACCAGGAGAGGAAGTTGTCATATGAATCATAAGCCCAAGCCATGCCACGCTTCAACCTCTCTAAAACGGATATGGGGGAGCCAGAGGTAGAGAGAGAATTAAAATAAGAACAAGGAGGCTGTGACCAAGCTTGCACGAGAGGGGTGATGGAACAGCTTATGAAAAAGGCCTGTTCAGGGAAAAAAAGCCTATTCAGTGTTTCTTGTAATGTAAGAACAAAGAGTCTGCCAAGGACATGACCAGGTTTGAAAAGAGAATGAGGATTTACTGATTTCACAGCGCAGCTGCCTCGTGCCCTCACCACAAAATTCTGCAAAGGCCAAGAGGGCAGAGGGGCTCCAGATTAGACAGGTTCAGAGAGGACCAGGCTGTTGGTGACTGTCAAACACAGCATTGCAGCTCCAACTCAGGAATCCTGGTGATCATGGAGTGGTGGGAGCACAGCAGGGACACCAGGAAAGGCCCTGTTGCACTGGTCCTGTTTCCTCTTTGCTGCGCTCTGAGCATCTGCTGCCAGCCATGGTCACAAACAGGATCCAGGGCTGGACCAACCCTTGTTCTGACCTCACAGAGCAGCTCTGGTGTCCCTCTGTCTCACCAAGAAGTACAGATGTGCTGTGCTGATTTCTGAATAAAATAAAATAGCCTAACTCTAAATAAATGGAATGTTCTCCTTGAACTTAAGAAACAAAACAACAAAAAGCCCCCAAATAAAACCAAGACAATGTTTATACTGGGAAATGTGCATTTTTCTCCTTCCTGGATAACTCAAAAACAGCTGTAGGGGTTTTACTCAGACTCCCCCTCTCCAAAGTTCACTTTTAGGTTGAGACAAATGTTTTCAGTGCCAAAGAAGACATTGGAAGAAGACCGTAAATGAGAGAAAACAGAGTTAAAATGCAAATGGAGTTTTGCTGCAATCTTAACCAGAAATCTCATGATTTACAGTCATTTCACTAACATTTGCTTATCTTCACAGGGAGAAGGGCTCTGGTTTAGCGGAAGCTGTGTTTTACCAGGAGGATAAACAATGATCTTACTCACCAACCAGCATTTCCCAATGATTTTTCCCAGGAAAAATCTCAGAATAATGCTCTTGATGCTAGGGTGGAGAGATTTGAAAGAGAGCATTAGACCTGATAGCACTTAAGCAGTGCTGGGACAGGCCCTGTGCATGTCACAAGAACCTAAGGAAATCTGGAACTAATCTTGGTGGCGGGCCCAGCAGGGGATTTTGCCTTCAGTAAAGACAGGATTGCCCAACATTTCCCATTATAATCCCTTGCTTATGCTTTCTCATAACATTGGCAAGCTTTAGCTCTTCAGGCTAGTATTATGTACACTGGATATCTTCCCCTAGCTTAGAAGTTTGGGAGAATGTCAGTGCAAATGGAAAGTTCCATTTGGGGCAGGAAAGAAAGGAAGCAGAAATGGGGGTTTACAACCCACATGCCAGCTTGTCCTGTAAAAGTTATGAAGTCCCCGTGGAAGTGTGGCAGTGAGTGGAAACCTGGGAGGAGTTTTCTTACTGTCACCATGAAAACTAGTTGTCATTTAGATACATTATCCTCTCAAATCCCATTTTTACATGCTCAGAGATGAGCAGAGAGGCTGCCACTGCATCAGCAGAACCAGCAATGCTCCTATCCCATTACACCATTCCTGGGTGGTGATTTTGTAAGAGCAACAGCGCTGTGATTTCAGGCCCTGCTGCATGAGGGAGTGCTGGAACAGAATGTGCAACCTTGGCAAGGCTGGATTTCAAGGACAAGCTCCCACAACTTCAGGAAGTCCCAGCACTCTTCCATCTTCCAGGTGGAGTCAGCCTGGTTCTCCAGTGTCAGAGGCAAGACTGTGTGTTAGCAGGCAAGGTCCTCCCCCTCTGAAGGGGAGATGAGAAATTACCAAGGCTGATAAGAACCAAAAAGCTGTTGACATGCATTCAGGACTCTGGGAGAGAATGAAGGAAATTTGTGTTTCCTGTACTGCCAGAGACACATTTGATGAAACAACCATAATATATATGTGCAGAAGGTTTGAATGAAGGGTCATTATGTGTTAAATTAACTGTATTGCAAAAACATTAAAGAAAACAAGAACAGGAGAAACTCTTCAATCCATGAGAGGATTTGTGTGATGCCTCAGAAAAGCAGATCTTTGTGCTAGCAGGAGGCCTATCATTCTTGCAAGGTCACTGGAAGAGACCCAGGGCCTTTTGCACTCTGCATGTGCAGCGTAAAATAGCTTTGCATTTGCTTGATCTTTTCCATTATATTATACAACCTTGAAGAAAGAAAAGCAAACGTTGAGCTTGTGATTTATGGCTTGATATTTACTTGCTGTATCCGGGTGCGAGACCTAGTCCAAGAAACAAAAAGAGCCCGTGAGCCCAGAATGAAAAATCCACGCTTAAGGACTAAATGTATTTTTCTTGGAGCGCAGTCCCAGCGAGCTCTGCTTGGAAAGCCGACCGCCTGCTCACCCTGCGAGGGTTTCCAAGTTCAGCTGCCACGCTCAAGTCTCTCTCTCTCAACACTTTTTGCACTTGGCTCAGCAGACCTTAACCCCTGTCCTCACTGCTCCTTGTGGAGGAGATCCCCGCACCCCTCGGCTGGGCTGAGAAAACCCCTTTTTAATAAATTAACACAGTGTGATGGGATGAGGGAGCATCTGGTGCTCCCAGTCCTGATTTATTTCTGCAGGAGCACACAAAGCATCGAGTGATAAATTATTGAGAGTCAATGGGCCCTTGGAGAACAGGGCTGTGATGAATTGTGAGCAGTTGGCATCCCACATAACCGTGGGTCTCTGAGGGCTACCTAGGGAGAGGGTAAGGGGAAAGAAAAGGCCAAAGCCTTTGAAGGATACAGCTGTTGGGAAAGTCTTCCTTTCAGTGAGACATTACTTTTATTTTTAACACCTTTTTCAGCAGTGGGAAATGGGGTTAGGAATCCTCTGGGGATAAACAGTAAGCACTAAACCCATACCTGCAGCCAGGTCTGATATAGGACAACAATGAAGCTGAGTATTGATCTACCTAAGTGAATTTTTCATTAAGAACATAATTTAAAAGGTGTTGCAGTTACCAGGGCTGTCTTTGCCACTTCCAAGGCAATCCACAGTCTGTGTCTCACCAGCAAAGAGGCCACAATGTGCTCGTTTGTTATGGAAAACAGAATTATTTCGGAGTCAGTGTTTAAAGACACAAGAACAAAGGCCAGATAATGTAAACACTACCTGATTGCCCTGCTTGTGGGGCACTCTAACAAGGGCCAGTGGAAAAACCACTGAGCAATGCCTTTCCTTAATGACCCTGGGTATTGTGGTCATAGGGAAAAATTCCCCAGGTGTGGGGAGGTGGTGACTGGGATCAGTGCTGGGGACAGCTGGGTGGCACTGGTATAGGAAATCACTCCCTGTGCCTCCATCCCATCACCTGGGAGCTGGGTGCAGGAAAAACATCACTGATCATGCAAGACCAGTTGGCAGAAGGTTTGTTGTACATCAGGTTGTGGGAGCAGCCTTTTCCAAGCCTGTACATATCATGAGCTTCACTACGCCCTCAGAAGCAAAATACACCCACATCTGGCATGCAGGGGTGTGAGAGGTAAAATGAGCCTTGGGCCCAGAAGTGAGAGGATTGATCCAGAATGTGAGCTAAAAAGGGCAGTGCACTGGACACTGACCTCCCCTGCCTGACTCTGACTTTTCACACTGGATTTCTCTTCAGGAGGGCATGAGGGAACCTGTTCATGGACACCTGGAGCATTTTTGTGCAAGCACTTTGAAAATCCCAAGCTGCTTCAGCCTGTCATACTTTCTGAGTTATCTGTGTTATAGCTGGCAGACAGGTCATATCCCACACTCACCTTGCCATTAGTGATAACCTGACTTTGGCTTGAAAATTTTCATTTTGGTTGTCACAGAAGCCATCAAATGCTACATCTTCCTGGCTGCTTCTGCTTCAGACAAGTCTGCTTTCACATACTTGAATTTGGGGGAGTTTTTCCACATGCACAGCTACCACACTGAGGAAAAAAAAATGAGTACAACATTTTGGTGTTTGTTTTCTCTTGTTTGCATCTGCAGCTGGTCACATGTGACAGCATGTTGGCTGATGAAATTTAGCTTTGACTGTCCTAACCTAAGAGTCACTGGGTCTGCTGTGGAGTCTGGAGTAGACAAATTTGTCCAACTCCTCTGGAGGGCTTCTCAGCTCAGCCTGGGCTCTGGGCTGACAGGGGTCAGTTCAGGCTGCCTCTGGTGTTTCAGGCTTTATCCATTTCTATTTACACCCTTAGCATTATTTTACTGCAGCTATCACAAGGGAGTGGCTTCTGAGCTGTCCCTAAAAAGGTGTTTATAACAGACCAGTGTCAGGACATTTTGGTGCCCATTTAAAACCTTCCTCATTGAGAGCCTCTCACTCTCCCTAACTTTCACAATTCTTGGAGTTTGAAGTGACATGGAAGTCTGAATAACTTCTGGCAGTCTATTCCCTTTGCCAGCCCTCTGCATGCACTGACTCTGCCTCCTGGGCTGGAGACACCACGGTGGTGTCCACCAGGAGGTACCTACTCTGCTCATTCAGGACTTCATTTTTATCAGAGTTAAACCAGTGATTTTCATTAGAGTGCTGCATGAAAGAAAATCACAGCACAGATATGTAATTTAATGTATTAATTAGAATAAATTCACCAGTAATGTTACCAATGGTGTCCTTCTTAGAGCATGAAAACAAAACATTTGCTCTTTTCAATGGAGCATTTTTCCCCCTCTGCTTCCCAAGTGAACAGGGGTTTATTATCATCATTCCCACTCCTGTATTCCATATGTGACTCCAAACCAGACCCTGGGGTATTTCATCTCTTACCTGGCAGGGTCAGTTTAATGTATCGAAATCAGCCTGGCTTACATCTGCTTTGCAGATCATCACTGGCATACTTTAAAAATTGTTATAAGTCTATAATGATGCTTTTCTCCCCTCCCCCAGTGCTCCAGTAATGTCAAGATTTATTGAATCTGAAGGTCCAGTTGTGACCTTGGCTCCCACTCACTAAATCTGAACCTCTGGGGTCCATAAATCTTTGTGTGCTGTTCAATTTATAGAAGTGAACATCTGCTTATCATACAATATTTAAGTTGCAGGTGTATTCCACCAGTAAAATAAGCACATGGGTTCAGTTGCCTGGGCTATAGGACATTAGGCAGATGTTGATGGGATGGTTTTGCCTGCTGGGAGAGCCCTCACCATTGGCAGAGCTGCTGTGGTGAGGTGGCTCTCAGGACTCTGCATCCCAGAGAGGTGAGGATGGCACAGCTTTAACCCCAAAACTCAGCCTAATCCTGCTTGGGAGCAATGCCTGAGATGCACACAAATCACACAAGGGGAAAACTCCTGTCTTCCTGCCTCTCCTACATCTGGTGGGAAAGGCATCAGCCCACGTAAGAATGGCCCTGCACAACCTGGGGAATGAGAGGCAGAGCAGTGGCTCTGTTTCTTCATTCACATGATGAAAAATACAGTGCACAGGAGAACCCTGTCTCAGTGTGCTCAGAGAGGCAGAGGCCTACAAACACCTGAATATGATGAGAAAGGCTGAAAACTCCTGCTCCATAGTGTAAGCGAAGCATTCCTGACCCCAAATCGTTGGAAATAGCAAATAAAAGGAGCAGAAAACATCCATTGGGAGTGAAAAGGAGGAAAGAGGAAGTGAACAAGCAAATATAATTAGAGGGTCAGTGGTGGCTGAGCTGGGAAACAGAAAGGCAGCAGAAAACCAAGGTGCCTTTGTATGACCCATAGGAGATGACAGGACACAGGATTTTTGAGCCAGAGGAGACAGCAGCTCCTCAATAAAATGAGGAAGATGGGACAGTGACATCACCCAACTCCTCTGCTCTCCCCATGAGTAGTTCACTCACACTGCTCACAGAAGGGCCACTCCAAGCAGTGCCTGGTGAGTATCTGAGCTCAGAGTGCTGTGGGCATACACAGAGCCTGGAGCATCATTTATTGTTGCCTTCCATCCCAACAGCTGGCAGCTTTTCTCCTCTTTTGCCTAAGAGACTCCTTCTAAAGGGTTTTGGCCCAGGGCAGGGTAAAGTATGAATTGCAAGCAGGGAATAAAAGTGCCTTTGGGCAGGAAGCATTTTAAAAAGCGGGTTTGCATTTTAAAAAGTGCTCATGCTCCCTTTGTGAGAGAAAGAGCCCCTCTGCCAGAAGCCCAACTCCCATTCTGGAGAGTGGGGCTCTCATCCCTGTGAGCAGCTGCCTGGGGAGGGAGCTGGCTGCAATGGAAGCAGCAGCACAGCATGGCACAAGCTGGGTGAGGAATAGGGCAGGGGGTCCCACAGGCCATGGGGCTGTGTCACCAGTGAGCTGGCAGCCAGATCAGTGGCTTTGCTTTGCAGGAGGACAGAGGAGGAGCAGCACTGCCATATTTCCAAGGCAGACCCTATTCTGCCAGGCACATGGTTGGATGCTGTCCTTCCTCCTGCTCACTCCTTCCTTGGTGCTCCAGAGTGTCCATGTGGCCCTGGAGCAGCCTGGTGACACTGCTGGAGAGACTTTGCACAGCCTTGCACTAAAAATGGGAATTCACTAACTGGGCATGAGTTGCAGTGGTGCAAGATGTATTTTCCATTGCTTTTGTCCCTGTCCCTGCTGCCAGAGGTGTCCTCATGAGCCCATTGCACACATGTTGGAGGGTGACCAGCTCAGACCATTGTTGCCCACAAAGAAGGGCAAGAGGGCATCTAGTTAACAATAACAAAGCACCTGAAGAAAAAATATTATGAAATATTGTAGCTCTACTTCAATAAAAACATCTATTAATATATTTCAAGACCTTCCACAGTTGTTCCCTCCTCCCTCCAGGGTAGTCTAACCCCAGGCATAATTTAGCGTGAGGCATGAATATCTTCACTTATTGTACCCATAAAAGAAGAAAATTGAGAATTTGCTCAGACGGCCAGGAATCTGGAATTTGTTGATGAATGGACATTTGGCTGAACATAGTGAATTCCCAGCTAATTGAAAGCAGATAATGAAATAATGCATTTACCTTGAAAAACAAAATTTTCTTAATAAATAATTGAAATGGCATTCTTCTGACAGATGAAATAAGAAAAAAATAATAAATAAATTCAGGATTAATTCCTGTCCTATATATTATAGCGTACTTCAGTCATACCTTGTGAGGAGATTAAAACCATAAATCTTTTTTTCAGCACGGTGCCAGAGAATGCTTTGGTCTAGAAAGTGCAAGGGCCATCCTGTTCAGGGGAGTGTGGTTTCAGTCATCATCATCCTATGCTTCTGTTTCCAAATATCCTACCTAGGGAGAAGAAATGCAGAGGCCAGGGGAAAAAAAAAAACCTTGGAAAAGTGAATGGGGTATCCAACATGATCACAAATACTTGAATCAGCACATCTGTAGGTGTTCACCCTTCTCATCTCCTTCTCATCCTTGGGGTGGGCCAGCAAACCTGTTTCACGTTGCGCTGGTGGGAATCCGTGGCTTGGAGTTACCCTTCAGTCAAGGAGCAATGATTTTCAGCTGGAGGGAGGCTAATGGCTGAAAACATGGGTTTCATGTCAGCTTGAAACACTTGCAGATGATCTGATCACACCCTCCATTTTAAGGAAAAGATTTGCAAAGGGTCCAAATAAGAGCATATGGGTTCAAATACCCCAGTCTGGGTAGGGCTATGACTTGGAAACCCTTCTGGATCTAGAAGTAGGTTCCTCCCATATTTATGCAACAGTACAAAATTAAACTGCAGAATTGAACTCCAAAGCGTGGAGCTTACAAAATGCAAAGGTGGATTTTTTTTTTTTTAATAGCTTTAGTTTGACAGTAATAATTTCTTGTCAGATTGTGGTTTGAGCGGAACACAATGTTCCCAAAGAGACACGAAACCTGACAAATTTTAATCTGCTAAACTGCAAAACTTGGCTATCCTAATTGGAAGCGTTACTAATCTGGGTTAAGTTTGGAATTATTTTTCAATGAATTTGCAGCAGGTTGTGGTTTTGGGCAAAAGCCATGGAAAACTTGGTAGTTACACAGATTTTTAATGGGAATAAGGGGAAAACCACAGCGATTTTGCTTGAGTTGTAATTTAGAACTTTAGACTTGGTCAAATTGATGGGCTGCGAGGCCATGTGAAATAAAAGAACAAGTCTTGTAAATGGAAACTTCCCCACCAAGTGCAGCAGATCTACTCACAGAGGTGCTTCCTCTCAGATCAGCTCATGAGTTTTAAGCACAAAGACGTGTCCAGCTTCTTCTTAAAATCAGTGGGCAAGAAGTCCTGCCAGGCCACAAAAGGACTATGAAGATAATGGGATGAATGGTTTTGAACCTCTACCTTCCTTGCTACTGAATGTTCACTGATTTGTGAGACCTGTTAAGTCTTGAGGAAACTTCTGTGTGGTCAAGACAAAATTAAAAGAACAACTGAAAAGCTTAACACTGAGTAAACGTGGTGGTTGCACTAGGTAAGACATCTTATTTTGTTTGTCTGTAAGAGGATCTATCTGGTAAAAAGCAAAGAATACCTTTGGGAATGTTTGAGCACTCTGAGGTGTAGAACAGGGTCTTGCCAGTTCTCTCAGTGGTGAGACAGTCTGATGGTTGAAAGACTCACAGAAAGTATGTGTCACCATTGCCACTCTATTTTCTCAGATTTTTTGGGGGTTAGAATAGACCTTTGGGCTTTCTTGAATGATCTTCATTGTAATACAGCCCATGGAACCTACATCAGTTTCTTCAAAGTCAGCTTTAAATTTCCAATACCAGTGTCTTAGAGTATTTTTTTTTTAAATTTAATTTAATTTTTTTATTTATGGAATACTCCAGGCTTCATTGGAAACTGGTACTCATTAAGTAAGTACTTATTAAGTAAATTAAGTACTCCTGGCAGTTAATTATTTTCCCCTCTGAAGAACAATGCCTTATTTCCATCAGAACGAATCTATCCATCATCAGACCATGAGATTTGTTAAACCTTTGTCCAAGGCATGAAGGACTTTGTCCCTGGGCAAGTTCTGCCGTCTGTGCAGCCGTAACTCATTAGCATCATGTTGTCCCTGAGCCTTCCTTTGGACGTGTCACGTACATTGAGCTCTTGATCTCTCAGAATAAGGCATGTTTTCCTATCCTTAATCAAGTTAGTGTGTTTTTTGTCTGAATGCCCTCCATTTTTTTTTTTTTTTCTGAACACCAAAACAACTGTAGGAGCCATCACACCACTGTGAAACACAGCAGATACCTGCTCCATGGTGGACCCTGCTTTGCACAGCCAAAAACTGTCTTGGCCCCTTTGGACCCTGAGCTGAAGTTTGTCTGACTTTCTACCAGGATCTGGAGCTCTCTGCAGAATCACCAATCCACTCCCTTGGAAAGTCTGGCCTGCTTTGCTCTCCCTGATTTGTTCTGCCACAGTTCAGGGGCAAAGGGGCTCTGCCACTCACCAGTCCCTCAGTCCCTCTCTTTTTGCCATCAGCAGGGAACAGTTAAACAGTGATGAGCCAAGAACCCTTCTCATGAAATTGGACAATCCCCCAAAGACAGTTTTATCTGAAGTAAAATAGTCCAACAGTATCATATATATTAGATCTAGCACCTTTACTGATTAATTATGTTTATGTTCCAGCATTATAAAATTATTTTGATAGGGTCTGTTTTTGATAAGCTCATGATAATTTTAATGTAATTCTATTTTCCCCTGTAATTCTTAAGAGAGTTCCCAAATAATAATTCTATTATTTTGTTCAGATTGGTGTCAGGCTGACAAGTCTATATTTATTCGCATCATCCTAGTTACTGTGTTTAAATGCTGGCACAACTTTATCTTTGCTTCACATCTGTAACTTCTCTAGTGTTCCAAGACTTATTCAAAATCAGCAGCAGGGGTTCAGTGAATATCTTTCCCTTTTGGATGCAAATTATTCAGGAACTGCCAATTAAAAATTTCCAAGTTTAGAAAGCATTGTTATAAAAGAAAGGCTTGTTTTTCTTACATAAGATGTAGTGCATTATCTGGCTTTTTCCCAAACAGAAGTAGGAAATATTTACTCATAATTTTTACTGCTTTGGGTTTATTATTGACAGTTTTAGCCAATAGACTTTGTCCATTTAGAAGCAATCTGATACCTTTCTATGATCCCATTTGTAGCTAACATGCTTTTAATACTCCTGCTGACCATAGATGTCTGCATTTGTCCTTCTCTTACTATGATGCTGTAATTTACAGCCTGTAATTCATAGTCATTACCACCAATTTACTCAATCTTTTTGATTAGTGACTTCTCTGTACTTAGGTCTTTAGTACAGGTTCTCAACTGACTAGACATCAGAGAACTCACTCCAGAATGTTTGTTCCCAAGTTGCT
Organism: Dicaeum eximium; assembly: GCA_013396995.1. Taxonomy (NCBI): domain Eukaryota; kingdom Metazoa; phylum Chordata; class Aves; order Passeriformes; family Dicaeidae; genus Dicaeum; species Dicaeum eximium. Next base: position 461,346 of record VWZP01008303.1, on the reverse strand, counting down.
AGAAATCTGGAAGCAGGCCAAAACCCTTCTCACCAACACTGCAAGTCCTCCTCAGATGGTGCTCAGCTGATCCTCCTGAAATACCCAATAAAGATTGACTGAAACATGCCAGCCATGGGAATCTTCCTGCCAGATTTCAGCCATGGTGACCAGGCCAGACTTGTGTTTCTAAAGGAGTAAAAATAATTCTCAATTCACTCTTTGAGCAATTACAGATTTTTTTTTTGCTGGATTTTCTGATTTGATGCTAAATGAGTGTTTGGATCTTCTCTTGCTTGTCACCCCTCTGCTCCAGTGAGCCAGGGAGGTCGGTCCCTTCCTGAGAGAGGCTCCCCATCCCACCACAGCCCCTGCACCAGAGAACAGAACCAGCCAAACCACAATGTCATGACAGCTGCTCTTGGTATTTTAAAATGGCAGGGGTGGTTTTGCTTATGAAATAAAGTTTCTAGCTGTTTCTCACGTAACACAGGAGACAGCCTGTCTCAGTGCAGATTGAATTATTTTAATGAAACAATCATCCTTTTACTGCGAGTCTACCCAAGTGATAAACAGAAACAATACACAGCTAAAATATTGGCTGACTCCCTCCAAAATGTCCCCTCAGGTCTTTACAAAGATGTGGAAAAAATAGTCTAGGTTAGGCCAATGTTCTGTAATAATTAGGATAAAAAAGGAAACATGAAGTCATCCTTCTTTGAGTGTCTCACTCATCCTATCTATGGGGATTATCTGGCTGGTTTACATGTTGATTTAGTGGGAATGTATCACTTCTTAAAATTCTCAGCTTTAATTTCTTGTTGATATTCAGTGTTGGGTGAAAAACACAGAAAGAATAATACAACTTGAAACAAACTGGTCATCTATTAGCAAATGCTTATTCTGCATTTTGTACATGCAAAAATTGGATGGCAGTGGTGAGGCTGAGCCTGGTCCTCTTAAGAATAATTTCCTAGAATAAATCCACTCAGGGTTCATGGCTTGTTCAGGTAGATTCAGGTGGAATCTACCTGAAGCAAGTAGGCACTCAAGGCTCAAATAAAACCAGGGCATGATTAATCTCACCTGGTTTTAGGAAGCTGGAAGGAAACTTTTATGTCATCAGTGGAGGATGGCAGGTTTGTCAGGGGTCTCAGTTTTCCTTTCCTGTTACAGGTGCCCATACACGTGTCTGCAGAGCCTTCAGTTTTAATTAACCATTACTGTTTATTCTCAACAGCCCCAAAATCTGTGGGGCAGTGCTGGTCCCCTCAAGAGGACTGTCCCAGGAGCAGAGTCCTGCCCAGGCTGGGTGAGGTGGGCAGAGAGCAGATCTAAGACAGGTCATCGTTGTGCGCTGAAAATGTGATTTGATCCTCTTACATTTCAGAGCTTGAGAGACTGGAATTCCCACAGCTCTTCCTTTCCAACTGTCCTGCAAGACTTGGAATGCTCTTCAGCAATTTGGGAAGGTATTAGACTTGCAAATGAATTTATTACTTTGACTTTGGCATTCTCACTAGTGCCCTGGCTGGACATCTGAACTGTTACCCCGGCTCAGTTTACCTTCTTGTAAACTTAGCTGATATGTGAAGTGTTGGATGGGTCCTTTCTGAAACATATTGTCCTATTAAAACACATTTAAAGAGTCTTGTAAACCCTGGAGATTAACCCCAATGTTTATAGAGAGTTATAGATGCTAATTCTTGCATATTTGTCATTCCAAAGCACGGACTGGTGGCAAACATTCTTCCTACACCACAGGATTTGCGTCAGTGGGATTTGTCCATGCTCTGATTCCTTAGGACAGAGAAAAGAAATGATGGGAAAGTGAGGAATATGGGCCTTTACCATCCTAGACTACATTAGCTGGTCATAAAACCTTAGTGCTAGCTAATAGCAGGAGACTGGGAAATAGGAGGATCATCCCCAGAGGATGGTTTTAATTAAAAACCTAGTGATAAGAGGTGGTCTCACCCTGAAGAAGAAGAAGCAGAATTTTCTCTTTCAGGTTTTGTTAATGTTCCTGTTTTGGAGCATATTTGTGTATGCTCTCTCCTCCTTGTCCTGCCAAACAGACTGAGCTGGCAGCAGCAACTCCACAAACCTTCAGCTTCCTCACCAGCTGTGGGTGTCCTAATCTGCCCACAACTCATCAGTTTCTTCTTTTGTAGGGATGGAAGATTTTTAACATCTGCAAGCTTCTGCCAGGTGGCAAACAGTAGATAAAACAGTGACATACTCAACTGTTTGAGTTATATGGGTGTAACTGTATGGAAATATGTCCTGTGTGATCATAAAAATATGTATGTGTATTGGTTTTGTGTGTATATATACATAGATATATAAAAATACATGTGTGCACACACACATGAAGAGTTTGGCACATATTTGTATGGCCAACACAAATTGGAGCAAATCCAATTTGTCTGAGTTAAACCTCTATTATAGCTCCATAAAGCTAATCCTGGCAACTTTTTTTGAGGAACAGGAAGCACATTTTGGGTGATATAACTTTAGGAGACAGCAGATGTATCAATTATGACTCTCAGAGGAGTCACAACTAGCTCAAGAATTTAAACCTGATGGATAGACAGGTTTTTGGGGAGAACTGAAAGAGAGACCACTATGGGAGGAGACATGATGATGATGATGATGATGATGATGATGATGATGATTATGAGATGATGATGATGATGGAAAGGTAACACAGCTCTGACCAAGCACTTTGTGAACAGCTGCTGTCCAGAAACATTGTGAGGGGTACCTGCAAAGAGCTCCATTCCTGATGTTGATTATCCCTGCCTTGAGGAGAATGGGTCTTTATAGTTTTGGTGTTTTTTTTTCTTCATGCCTAATTTGTTAGATAAACAGATGCCTTCAATAAGTCAACTGGATTTATTACCTATTTAATTTGACAGTCTTCTGGATCCCAAATTTTGGCTGACCACTGTGACTAGGATGGGTGAAGTAGATGGAAATTAATCATCCTCAGGCTAGCCAACTCAAATCCAGTTTTTTCTTTTTGATAGAAGATTGTTTTAATCTCAAATGAAGAGAAAAAGTTCTCTATACAGATGGGAAGCCAAGAGGCAATTACAGGACAATTTAAGAAAAGCAGCTCATACAAGCCTTTGTTGCTACTTGAAAAAGCTGTGTTAATAATTTGTTGGCAAAAAATTAATCTGATAAATCTCATATATTTTTTTTTCTTTTTAATGCATGTTCACGAGAGCTCATTACTTTGAAAACATTCATTAATCAACAATATTTTCTGGATTACTTTTCAAAAATATTTCTTACTCTCTTGGCCTAGAGCAGGCCACATTGAGTAGTAGGTACTTACAATGCCTTGGTTGTATATTTCATTATGTTTCACACTTCTCCTCTCTGCCTAAGGAACTGCAGCTCAAAAAAATCAGGTTTCTAGTGACCATATCTCTTACCCAGCTATATCTGTGATGTAACATGGAGAAAGGTGCATTCACCTGTCTAAAAAAATTTTATGTGTAACATAGGTGGTAAAAAAGACATGCTCCTTTTGGATTGTGCTGGGACTCTGGGTTTCTAGTAACAGTTAAATCTTTGGAAGTTCTTTCCCTTAATCCCTTTGCTGTGTCCAGCCTCAACAAATAGACATGACTAAGAGAGGGCAGCCTGCGAGCAACAATGCAAACCCCAGCACGCTTTTCTATCTGTTCATTTGGTTGTACTTTACAATAATTAAGTTCTCTTGTTAACAGTTGTGTGGGTACTGCATGGAAATTTTACTGATAATGCTTGAATTTCACCTCTTGCCCTTCCTCAACATCTCATTTGGGAAACTTGCCTTGTGTGGGAGCAGCTTCTGTGTCCTGCTAATCCAAGAGCACAGGTCAGAGTGAAAATTAAGCCATAACATAAAGACAGTTTGGCCTTAGGAAGACTAAGGAATTTGAGTTTGTTATCTCAAATAGCTGAAACTCAGAAAGCCAAAATTACTTCATCTTGGAGCAGTGTAGAGTTGGATGAACACAGTTCCTCCACGGGCAGAGAAGAGGGAAGGCTCTCCTTCCTAATAATTACTATTTTCATGTCTGACATGGGATGTGTGATAGCTTCAAATAGCAAATCCAGTCACTGCATTTCCTCATGGGATCACACTGCAGCAGCTGATCCTGCAGCAGGGTGTGGAGCAGGGAGCTGCCTGCCTTTCCCAGGACTGTGCAGGATCATTCCTGGCACTACAGCTTGGGCCCTGGGGCTGCCAAAACAGAGCCAAGGGTGCACTGAGTGTGTGACCCTGACTGGGTACAGTCTCTCCACCCAAAGAGAGGAAAGCTATTTAACTGGTAAAGGGGTCACTAACAAAAACCTGGCAAGTTTGGCTCATATTTTGGGAGTCATAGTGGCCCCCTCAGCATTTGTATCTCCACTGTTTCTCTCAGTAGAGTAAATTTAGACCTTTATTTTGCAGCACATATTATGTGCAGGCTCCTTAAGCTCTGCCTGAGCTGGAATTCCTTCCATGGTCACAGCAGGTCTCTGTGTGGGCAAGGGTGGTCATGGCAGTGATTTCAGTCTCACTCCTTGAACATGTCCAGAGTGAGGGGAAAAGTCTCCAGGCTGCTTGGTGGCCTCCATCTGCAAAGGCCTTGGGACAAGGTGTGGGCAGCAGGAATCAGGCTTTCAGCATTACAGGGAGAACCCAAAATTTCAGGATTTCCCAGTCATTAACAAATATACCCTATCTGATTTCCTTCTTCCTTACTGGAGAAAGGAGAAGATGCTGATTGGGTCTGCAGTGAGGACTAATGGGGAAGACACTTGAATACTGAGTGTCCAACAAGCTAAAGCAACTTGCAGTTATTGAGTTTGGTCTGGGTGAATGAGCCCTTGATTGTGCAGCTACCTCAAAACATGGAGTGAGTGCCAGTGCAAAGAGTTTGTCATGAAGCCTTGGGAGACACTGCATTCCCAATTACCAGAGGCTCCCTCTCCTCTGTTGCTGGGGAGGGATCCTCTGGAAGGGCATCAGTCCCACGGCAGAGGGTGGCCAGCGGTGGCAGACCCTGAGAATTCTGCCTGTCCTTGAGACCACCAGGAGCCAGGAAAGCCAGAAGAGATTCCTGTTGGGATCACAGGCTCTTTGTGGAATCCAAGATTGCAGCACCACCAAGGGAATAAAGTGTCAGCCTCAAGTGAAAACAGGCCTCTCTGCCTTTCTGCTTGCAAGGGCGTTGAGGCAAAAACACCACCACAGAGACAATCACCAGCTCATTGTTTGCAAGGAAGGGCCTGTGTTAATTACTTGCTGTCCCAAACAAATGCTTGTTGCAATTAATCTGTGGCTCTTTCTCCCTTACTGGAGCTTGTGGTGCAGGGCTTTAGCTGGTTGGGCTGCAATAGGATGACTTGCCTTCAGCATTTACAGAATTCACAGAATCACTGGGTTGGAAGAGACCTTTAAGATCAAGTCCAACCCAGCCCCAACACCTAAACTAAACCCTGGCACCCAGTGCCACATCCAGGCTTTTTTAAAACACATCCAGGGGTGGTGACTCCACCACCTCCCCAGGAAGGCCATTCCAGGACTTTATCACTCTTTTTGTGCAAAACTTCTTCCTAACCTCCAGCCTGTATTTCCCTTAATGCAGCTTGAGGCTGTGAGCTCTGGTTCTGTCAGAGCTGCTGCAGACAGAGCCCAAGCCCAGCTGGGCACAGGCACCTTTCAGGGATTGCAGAGAGTGATAAGGTCACCCCTGAGTCTCCTTTTCTCCAGACTGAACACCCCCAGCTCCCTCAGTGGTTCCTCACAGGGTTTGTGTTCCCAGCCCCTCACCAGCCTCGTTGCCCCCTCTGGATGCGCTCCAGCGTCTCAATGCCCTTCCCAAACTGAGGGGCCAGAACTGGACACAGTACTCAAGGTTCCCCTCACCAGTGCTGAGTACAGGGGCAGAATGACCTCCCTGCTCCTGCTGGCCACACCATTCCATTATTTGCACCAGCTTCAGCCTCCCAGGGCTCGGGTTAGCACTGAATGGCTTGGCCAGGGCTGCCCATGGCTGCTTCAGCTCTGCACGGGAACTCCTTGGGATGAGCAGGGCTGCAGGGATGAGTAAGTCAGCTTGTCTGGGCTGACCCCTGGATGGTGTTTCCCTGCTTGGATGAGCACAGGGGGAGAAAGAAGGTGCAGATCATGGGAAAGTGGTAAGAACCGCCCTCAATGAACCAATTACTCAAATTTTCCCCCTTGGATTGTGTCAGGTGCCTCTTTCAAAAACCTTTACTCACACTGTTAGGAGTTTAATTTTAGGTTCTTGCCTCCCACATATGGCTTTTATACTGTGGGAAGCCTTCAGACATATCACACTTAATCACTGTTTATCCTTACTCATTTTCTTGCCATGCTGGATATTTGTTTTTAATCAAGAACAACTTTTCTGTGTCATGCATTCATCCAGCTAAATGATAATGTGCAGTTCTGCTCCAAGAAGCCACTGTGTCTTGCTGCATCATTTCAAAGCAGAGCTTGCTGAGTTGGGTAACGACATGGCTTTTTCTTCTGCCACCCTGGGGCAGCTGGCACAACTCAGAGGCAATACAAGAAATTATTTCTTATTTTTTGCCTTGTTCAAAGAAATAGAACATACATTTCCTATCTCTGGCCAGCTGTGTGGCATTTTGGGGATGTAGGATTTGTCCTAGGAGAGGAGTAAGGACAGAAAGATTCCTGTTTGTGTGGCACTGTCTATTAATTAGAAAACCACAGTGAATGAAAGCTTCAGAAGACAGCGAGAGCTTTGCTGCAGATTTTCATAAAACCAGGATTAAACGCACCTACTTTTAACACTAATACAGCAAATTTTGCATTCAACACATCTGACACATTTCTCATTTAATTTATTAGTAGCCCAAGTGGGATATTTGGTCTGAGAGATAGTAAACTCAGCCACAGTCATATTTCACTGGGGAGCCAGTGCACTCATACCACAGCTGATGTTGCCAAGGCAGAAGTATGTGGAAGACAAATGCAGTTTTAGCTTTGTAAACCTTGGATTCAAACTGGAGGAAGAACTGGATTATAGGAAAATACACTCTTGTGTCCCATTCAGTCATTGAAACCATGATGGAGAGAAAGGAAAATGCTTGTCCACAATATGTATTAATACAAACCTGAGTTTGCAGGGTGTTAGGGGAAATAGCTTCTATGAAAACAGCTTTGTGAAAAGATAAGGAAAAGAGTTGGGGGTTTGTTTTGTTTTGTTTTGTTTGTTTGTTTGGGTTTTTTTGTTTGTTGGGTTGGTTCAGGTGGGGTTTTTTTGGTTGGTTTTGTTTTTTTTTTTTTTGTTAAGCCATCACATTTTAATCTGCTTTTCTACTTCCACTGGCTATTTCCAGGAATGGGAGTTGTTTGGGAGTACCTGACACACACATCACGTATTTTTCATGTCAGAATCACCAGTAGGAGATAGGAGATATGTAGTTGAGCATTCATTTTTATCTGTTAGTGAAAGAGATGAGTGGATGTATCTATGTTCCCAGCAGAGCTGCCTGGGTGGGATGGACATCCTGTACACACACCAGCACTTTAAAACTACTTATCTTTCACCTTCTTTTTTGCCTACAAAATACCCTGCAAAAAGTGCATGTTCTGGAGAGATCAAGGGTTGGGTGAGGCAGAACCATATCTAATTACTCTTGAACCCTTCCCCTCTCACAGACACCACCCTCCAAGCCTCAGCTTCTATCATCAGCCTTGCTCTGGTTTATAAAGAATTTACTTTTTCTGCGTGGCCAAGTTTTACAGCACCTGCACTGATGTTGGGCAATTCCTTCTCTGCTCCTGGGAGCATCAGCTTGGACAGGAGGGGCCAGGAGGGCAAAGCTGGGGTGACACTGCTGGGGACAGGGGAGGACAGGGCACATGGGGGCTGCTGCTTCACTCAGCCATAGACACAAGGACAAGTTTTAGCTGATCTGTGTGTAACCCTTGGGGGAGCAAAGCCCTGAGGCTTTTTATCTTCTTGGGGCCCAAAGCCTTGGCACTGCCTCAGTTCTCATGTGGTTTCTGGAGCTGACAAATAAAAAATTGGCCTACATCTGGCATTCCTGGAAGGTGCTGCCTTCATGGGACAGCTGGAAAAGTGGTGGCATTACAGAAACCAGAGTGACCACGGGGCAGCTCTGAGGGAGGAGATGCTCAGTCAGATGGTTTGCTCTTCACTGGGCCAGAAATGCTCCCCTGCTGAAGAGATATCCCAGTGTCAGCTCAATCTGTCTCCTGCTCTGGTGACAGACAGTTTTGATTTTGGTTTCTGTCAGTGCTCACATAAGTCAGTGACTACTTCTTTATGGAAATAACCATTAAGGACTCAAACCATCTGACATTTCACAGACACGTGTAAAAGACAAATAAAAAAATCCATAATATCATCAAAACTTCTAGAACAAATATGAGATCTGATTTTTTTATTCAGACAGAGGCAGAAAGCACATCCTTAGACTGTGATCTTCTTATACATCATTAGCTAAAGCAACTATAATCCTAGGTTAAAATAAAATATCCTTCTCAAGTCCTCTTTAAGTTAGTCTTAGTTTTCAGTCAGGTACCAAAGAAGCAAAACAAAGCAAAGCAGCTCATAAAACCAAAAACTTTTCCCATCTTACCAAAATTTTGTGCCAGAATTTATTTTATAGGTAAATGTCCACACATGCTCTGTCTGAAACACCCACAATTGCTAGAAAACAGAGAGGCTTTGGAGAAGTATAACAGAGCATGGGACCTGCAAATAAAGATTGGATAATTAGGTTTTTTTTCAATTCACTGACAGCGTTGAAAGAATTAAACCACTGTTTGTTTCAGGTTGCCCCAAAATGAGAATATTCAAAGTGTTTCAGATGAATGAAAAAGTGAGAAAAAAAAAAGGGACTGGAAAAAATTACTTTTTGTGTCTGAAATCAAACATTACAAGTACTTAACTGAAACTGGAACTGTGTTTTCAGACATGAAAGCATAGCATTTAATCCTTAAAATATGAACATTTAATTTTTTTTTTCAATTTGTCAGGGTTTTTTATTTATCTGACCAGTCCAAGGCAACATTGGGCATAAATTAGAACTTATTCTTGTCAGTCTGTGCCAGCATTTTCCAGGAAAAAAAACTATAGCTGTAAACAACATTCCTCTGTCCAGCCAGAAACCATGATGTTACCCGCTTCTAGTTTGTATGACAAGTGTGATTCACCAATGACATGCAGCAGTTTGGAAATGATCATAAATTCTCAGCCTTACAGCAGACCCCTGGCTTCTCATCCTCCTACAGTAATATTGTACTGAAGAGAAGGCAGATGACCCTGGTCCCTGCTGCCTCCTTGGGAGATGGCTTTTCCCTGAACTCCATCTCCCATGCCGTTATGTGAATCATGGAATTTGCTAGGGCTGCCTGGCATGGTTTAGTTTATAGACCTCAAGTGAGCAAGTTCTTGAATGTTGTAATCAACCAGCATTTTATAATGGTGGGAAATCTTCCAACTCACAATGGGTTCTAATCTAAAATGCTGTACATGACAGATTTTACCATTCAGTCCTGAGGTTACACAGAAAGCTTTTGAAAATGCATTATACATGTTGTTTTACTCACTGATGTGCAGCACATATTCCAAGTTATTTTCTGTGCAAAGACCTGTAGTAACACTGCATTGACTTCAGCAACATTTCCTTAGACCAATGTCCATGGGTGTTGAAGAGCCAGAGCTTCCCTATCCATGACAGCTGCCTTGCATTTGAGAGCTAGTATGGGAACAGAAGGCTCATATAATGGAGAATGAAGATATCTATCAACTTCATAACTCTTCATGACATAGTAATGCACATCAGGGGGGCAGAGCCTCAGTTTCTGAATATTGGGCCCTAATATTGAGCAATTTTTTGGTTTGTGTTTCTTCTGTACAGCATACTGTGAAGTCCAAAATGTAATACAACAAAGCAAACCCACTGAGCCTGGAGCAACTGCAGAGTTTCATAACCCAGAACATGAACACAGTGGGATGTTTCCAGGATTCTCAAAGCAGCTGTCCAGACTCACAATTCCTGGGGAGTTAAAGGCTGCACCTCCATCAGTGGAAATGAGGACTTTGTGAAAGTGCATTTGCATTATTAGAATAACTGAGATGCTTCTCTGTTTTTTCCATCTGATCTCTACCTTCCATGGATATGTGTGATCCAGGTGAAGAGTATTCCTCGGACTAGGAAGCCCACAAACCTTTTTGTTTCTTGGTACTGTCTCACAGGACTATCACTCTGGACACTGTGGAGAAGGATTTTCAAAGGGTGGCTCAAAAATCTTTTCTTTGTTGGAGAGTGTGTGCAATCCCAGGAATCAAATTCAGGGGAGGGCTGGGGAAAGCAGCAGACATTACAAGCACTGTCACATGTTTCTGTTCTCAGACAGCCTGGTTGTACACACTGCCTGCTCCCTGTGAGGAAGAAGTCCTGGGGGTGAGGGCAGGGAGGGAATCTTTCAGCTCCCTGAGGAAATGACTTCCCCCTGCCCTTCTCCAAGTCAGAATGGGACCCCTCCAAGAAAATCCAAAGGGATGCACAGTCCCAGAAGACGTGCTAGCAGTAAAATACAAGGCTTTGCACAACTTAGCAGACGTGCATTAAATCATGTCCTTTGGTGGGAAGACATTTCCACCCTGGGTAAGATCACAGTGCTGCAGATTTACTGCTCGTTTGGGGCAGGTTCATGGAAAGCCCTGAGAATTCTGGAATGAGCTGTGCTGTGGAGGTGGGGAAGGTTTACACCTGCCTAGGGCTGGACCACTGTCAGAGGGTAGTGGAACTCTCTAATGTGATCCAATCCTGGACTACAGAGGACAGCTACTCAGAAAATTAGTCTGAAAACAAGTTGATGAAAAATCCAGAAATCAATAAAAAAGTCCTCTTCAGTTCCAGAATCAGTCTTGAATCATTTATCACAAAGCTTCTTTCACCAGGAGAGGTGTATGGATGAGGGAAGACTGAAAGGCAGTGTAAAAGCAGCCAAGGTGCAGCTTTTGAGTAAGAAAATCCCTGGACATGTTGGTCTGTACAGTGCAGCACCAGCCAAATAGTGACACCATGCTCTTGTTGTCATGATCTGTTGTCATGTTTGCAAAGCAAACAAAGTTCATGGCCACCTTGTGATTTTTCAAAAAATACTCAGGCAGAGAGGGCTGTCATGTGAGGCACAGGAAAGGTGAGTGAGATTTTGGCTTTTCAAAGGCAAGCAAGACTGATTTTGGCAAGAGCCAGAGACACATGTGATCTGCCCCTCACCTTCCCACCCCAAAATGAGTGGCACTTGGCAGAGATAACCCCAGACCATATTGCTGGGAAGGAGATATCCTGCCCTCACCCTCCAGACTGATGTCTGTTCATAGGAAGACAGTCCTGGAAAAGAGCAACAACCTCCAGCTCAACCCCTCTCAGCTGACTGGTTTACTCTTTCCATGGAGCTAACCCACCTGTAGATGTCCTTTGCTTCACATTCAGAAATTATCTGCTGTTGTCTTTGTTGGTTTTTTGGTGGTGGTGTTTTCGTTTGGTTCAGCATTTTGGGGGTTTGGGGAGTTTTGGGGATTTGTTTGGGCGATTTTTTGTTTGGTTGGTTGGGTTTTGTAGTTTTTGGTGTGGTTTTTTGTTTGTGGGTTTGTTTTTTTTTATTTTAGTTTTTTGGGTTTTTTGTTGAGTTGTTGGTTGGTTTGGTTTTTTGTTTGGTTTTGAGTTGGTTTTTTTTGTTTGTTTGGGTTTTTTTTTTTTTTGTTTTTGTTTTTTTTTTTGCAGAAGAGTGTTCTTGCTGCACTCCTGCCCAGCCACCCCAGGGCTAAGAAGACAGACTGACAGCAGGGTCCTGTCCTTCCCACCCTGCATGCCCAAAGCCCATCGTGGCATCCTCAGGGGCTCAGCATCTCAAAGGAGCCCTAAATTGAAATGTACAGCAAGGGACTTGGTCCCCTTTACTCCTTTCACCAGAGGTATCAGCTCAGAGCAGGGTTCCACAGAAGGTGGTAGCTCTGGTGGGTTTGGATCTTGGTCAGGAAGAGGGTGACACTATGAAGCAGTGGCCTGGGAGGTCAGCAGCCCCTGTGTATCTGCCTGGTCCCTGGCAGCCTGTTTATTCCCAAGCATTTTGGACCAGTTCCCCACTTCTGCACCCAATGTCTCTCACAGATCACCAACATAGCTGCCCCATGCCAGCAACCCCATGAATTTCCTCATTTAATATTGTTCTGTGTATTATTTATGGCAGAATCCTTTTCCCAGCCTAAACAAATTACTCCTTCATCCTTTCCCCATAAATAATGCATTTCAGTCCCCCACAGCTTCTCTTGGTCCTCTTCTCTATATGTCCCCATCTGCCTCAACCCTCTGCAGAGCCTGGTGCCAAGGTCTGGGCACAGGCCTGCTCCTCAGGGTTCTTCAAAGTAGAGCAGAGTGTAGTAATTGTTTACAGCACTTGCTGGCATGTCCCAGCACGACATTTGCCTTTTTTCCCCACAATATCACATTGTCCATTCATGCTGGATCCCCGCTTTTCTCTGGTGCCCAGACTGGTTTGTGCAGCAGCCCAGTCCCTCTGCCCAGCTTGGCCAGATTCTGGGCACCTGAGATTTCCTTCCTGAACGCTGCCCTCTCACTGAGTTTCACCCTGCTGATTTTAGATCCATTTTGTTTTGTTTTATCAGGGCTGCTTTGAATTCCATTTTTATCTGTGAAAGTGCTGCTCAGACCTCTCCAGCCCTATGCTGTTGGAAATCTTTCTGAAGCCAAGATATACCACATCCACAGCAAACCCTTACCCACCAGCCCTGTGACCCTGCCAGAGAAGGAAATTCAGTTGGTTTGACACAATTTGCTCTCCACAAATCCACGCCAGCTGTTTTCCTTCCCTTTATGCTCTCAGAGTCACTGACTGGTTGTCAATAATTCAGCTGAGTATTTTTCATGGTGTTGAGCTCCCACTGACTGCTTTACCATTGTCCATGTGGACGTTCTCTTCCTTTCTAAAGCCAGGTACAGTGCTTTTCCCCTTGGTTAGTGAATCCCACATCTGAAAACTCATTCATACCTGACTTTTTGGAAGCACTCTTCCTGGGATTGGCAGGACTGCTGGCAATACTCGAGGGATACATGGCCAGTCCTGTAGGTAGATCAACATGTCCTTACTAACCATCTTTGTATGAGATGTGTGTTCCTAAAAAGCAGTTTGTGGCTTTCCAAAACACTGCAGAAACGATGTCATAGAAACGCTACTGCAAATTAGTCAAGTCAAGAACTTCTGTGCAATTCTGTGAACTGAATTTGTCCCATAAGAGGTGAGTCTCTGTGTACAGGTCTGGGAGTGATCCCTGAGCTGACCAACAGAATCACTGTCTTTTTTGAAAGTCTCATAAGAAGACAGCTCAAAAAGCCCCCCCAAACCCATAAAAGCCCCCACAAAACAACAACAAAAACCCCACTAACCAAAAAAGTGCAACATCCTCTCATTCACCTCTGTCTTAAAGAATTTTCTATTGGAGTTCTCCCCATTCCTTTGAGATTCACTCCTGAGTTTTCTGAATTTGGGAGTGACGTAAATTCCTTAATCTTAGCCTGGTCCCCCAGCCATCTAATCCTGTGCTACTTGCACCTACCCACATGACTTAAATCCCTGCAATACCTTTCACAGGCACCTTCTTTAAGGATAAACATATGTTACAATAACAATAAAATAACACATTACTCTCGCAGCCCTTCGCACTCGTTAACACTCATCTGGATCTATGCAACCTCAGTTTTACATTTATAATTTTATTTCCATAAATTTTAAATCCATACCTGGGCTGTGGGATTTAATCACAGGTAACTAATGGCTTTCTTTATGAATCTTATTGTTGGTGCACTTCAGTGTAGTGCAGAGTACAAAGTGTAAGAGAAAATTTCTTTCCTGGGGACCATCTGGTAAAAGAATAAAGCTCTGACTTAATGCCCTTGCTTTGCAGAGTAGCACAGTCAACAACCCCTATTAGATCACAGGATAAATATCGACAAGTTCCAGAATATTGTTTCAGCCTGTTGCTATAGTAATTTGAAATTCTGTTCTATGAGCCATATAAAAAAGGGGATGAAACAACACATTAGTATTAAATTATTCCCAAATTTGCTGTACTGGTACCACTCCAAACCATAATCACCTGCATTTAAAAGAAAAGTGGGATGTGGGCATTTCTAGACCAAATTGCTCTGTGTAGGCTTTCATACTGGAAATTATTTATTCATATTAATGGAGAAGAGCAGGCTTTTCCCTGGTCTTTAAGCCAATGATTTAAGGTTAACAACTCCAAACCAGATGACACTGCCTATTTTTGGAGCCACATGAGTTTATAATTTCATGTGAAGGATAAGTGCTTTATTGGGCAGTCACAGAAGGGCAAGGGGTCATGCAGTGAGCTCTCCTGGGCAGCGAGTGCTGAGGCAGGGTGCAGGAAGGCATGGATCATCCATAATGCATGGACTGGCCCTGAGCAGGCTGTCTGTGGTGTGAAAAGATGCTGTGAGGGCATCAGGGAACAGAAGAGACAAAGGTCAGGAACCAGGGCAAGCCTGAAGGGACCAGATCAATTGTAGGATGTGACATGGGATCAAGCAACTCTTATCCAGGTTACTCCTTCATGGCTGTAGCAACTGTGTGGTGCTCATGTCCCTTAGCAGGACCTGACAAACTGGCCAGTAATATTTTTAACTTATGCATTTCCTTCCAAACCCATAGTAAATCACAGTGGATTCTTCTGAGGCTGCTTCAGGCCCCTCCTGCTCATACAAGTTACTGCAAAGTGGGTGTAATCTGAGAAGAACCTTCTTTTGCATTTTCTCTGAAGTAGGCAATATTCTTTAGCCTGTCTGTATTTTAACTGCTACCTTTATAACAGGTTAGAGGTGTCCTGCTAGATTGTTTCTAAGGATTTTATAGTTGCTCTTTCTTAACATAAAGCTGTAGTTTAGCTCAGCATTTTGTAATGCCAAGGCTCTGGAACAGAAAGGAAAGTGCTTTTCAGTCTGTGGTACACAACACGTTGTGCTGCTCTGTGAGGCAGCAGATGGGTGGTCTGTGGATGGGTAAAAAATGTAAGAAAATCAAAGCATGCCCTTACACATCTGACAAACAAATAAACTGGGGGTGTGGCTGCAGGGGAAACACTTAAAATTTAGCACTGAAGATCAGCTGCATTTGACTGCAGAGGAAAAGCAAATTGGCAGCACTACACAAACTGCCCTTGCCTTTTTTGCAAGAGGATGCAAAATGGGGAATGGGGAATGCTGAGCAGCACTGTAGAGCAGTATGGGTCACACAGCTGCATAGAGTTATGGAGACTGCAACACCACCATGTGAAATAAGCTAAGTGTCTAAATCTCTGGGGATAGTACAATTGCTGTCGTGCCTTTGATTTGGCACCACGCTGCAAATTATTAGATAGATGTCTGTCTGCTCTGGAGGTGCTGCTAAGGACTTTTGATGCCTAGCACTTGTAAAAGTGAGCTTCATCAGCTTGTGCTAGACAGGACTTGTCACTGGTGAGTTTTGGTACACTGGGCACACCAGCTGTACCTGTGACAACCTGCAAAACCAACCAACCCTGAAGGGTTAAATCTTTCCAGTGCCTGTGTCCAGCTTTTCTCCAAGGAGCAGCCTTTCCCCCTTCAGAAACAGGCAGCTGGCACCCTGCCCACAGCTTGTTTGCCAGAAAAGGGGTTCCTTTCTTTGCTGAGGGCATGGCCCAGGGGTGGTGAGTGAGCCCAGCCTGGTCTGGCACTGCCCTGCCTGGCTGGGCTGCAGCGAGGTTCTCACGGCTCTGGGGACTCACTGCTGCTGTGCTGACAGCTCCAAACATCCCCAGGATGACAGTTTTCTTTTTTCCTTTTTTTTTTCTTCCTTGCAGTCCTCCTGGCAGGTACAATCTTCTATTCATGTCTTGTTAAACCTGATTTTTCACAAGGAAGGGTTTTGTCCTCTCCTGTACATTGGTCTTACAGGGATCACCCAGAAATGAAGGAGCGGAAGGAAAGGGGAGCAAACATTCTGCTCTCACCCTGAGGATTCATCACAAAGACCCCTGAGGTCTTCCCCACAAAGCTGAATTTCATGCAAAATGGGTGAAGAGAACTCAAATGGTCTTATATGCATCTGCAACTCATTTGTGAAGTGCCACGTTTCAGTGCAGCTGGAAGGTTCAGGGCCAGTTTTTTAAATTATCTGCCCTGAAGCACAGCTTGGGGGGCTGGCAAAATCACTGGCTCAGTGATGGGGCCAACAAATGCTCTTGTACACTCATTAGCTTTCATAAATGCAGGGCTCCACACACAGCACTCATCTGGATCCTGGCACAAAGTTTATAAATGTTCAAAAGTTCAAAAGTCTAGGGGGTTTTGCATAAGCAAGTTGTCTGGCAGTAGTAGGTACTACTACATCTGGAACTGAGGTAATTTTTGTCTCTGTCCCCTTTTTCCATAGGAAGCAACAGCCAACAATTCCATTCAGCATCACCTACAATGTTCAGCCCCACACACTCTTGACCACCTCTTCTGCAAAACACATCTGGGGAGCTACATGAGGTGATGTGCAAATTTATCCACTTCCACTGCCACACCATGCAGCCACCCTGAAGCTCTCCATGGCTGCAGAGGAGCTGCCTCTGAACCTTCCATGGAGATCCCCAAGGTACATAAACTATCCATAGCCATTTTTAAGAGCTTCCTGTGATTTTTGTGACAATGTGAACTTTATGGGCCAAACTGTCTGTTGGCATAAAAAAAGAGAGTGTTGAGGACCTGGTTAACCAAAACTAGTTGTGCACATCAAAGGATTTAGACCACAGAGGACAGTTGTTTTTCTCTGGGAAAGTTGGACAGGGTTCAGTTCTGCTTTGCTCTATTGGATGGTGTTTTTCCCCTTGAAGCTTAAAGCTTCAAGTGTCATCACTCTTGGCTGTAAGGAGGAATCTGTTGGGGATGGAAGCACCTGCTCAGTGTTTTTTTGCTGACAAAACTAAAGAATAAGACCCTTCATTTTGGAGCCACAATCCCTGTGCTTCCCTTGCAGCTTGCTAAAGTGGGCTGGCAAAGAGAAACATTGCAGGTCCTCATCTCTCTGAGTGTGAGAGTTGGTCTTTTCCCTTAAGCCCAGCAGGAGTTTTCTCAACTCCAGAAAACCAGAAGTTGTCATAGCTGCAAATTTTGGGTGCAGGAAGAGGAAAAACATTGTCCACTAAAAATCAGCACCATTGGGCAGGTAAAGCTCTGGGGCAGCACTTTGCAGATGCCACTGGCAGCATCAGTGAGAATTAGCAGAAAATCTGGACCACTTTGTGGAGCACTAGCTTAAATATATAGAGCAAGAAAAGTGACATTTAATGAAGCTGTGCTTTATGAATGAGAGGAAAATAGGCTCCAAAAAATGTGCTCCAAAAAGTACCTGTGAATTAAGTAACTAAGAGTACAGTTCATCTAAATCCCACAGGGAAAAAAAAAATATTTGGACACCCTTAGCTCACTAGCACACCTAAAGTAATCTTGCAGGTGCTAGTATTCTTCAGATATGACCTATTTTTTAAATTTGTTTATAGCATGCAAGAATTCTTTGTAATGCAGGGATAGTCTCTGCAGTGCCTCTGTAGGGAACTGTAATTCTGTATATGATATCTGTGAGCTTAGGGAGGGAACAGAAGCAGGCAACTGTCCTCTAGAGAAAAGGCTCTTGTGAAAAGTGACCCTGTAAAACTGAGATGCTCTCCAACAAACAGGAGCTGTTGGAAGGTCTAAGCCCTGGATAGGGCTGGAGGCAGGTATGCATAAGCAAACATGAAAACAGATATGGAACCAGATACTATTTATTTTGCTTAATCCTTGGTAGGGGCACATTCCTGAAAGTAACTGGAGCACCAGGTCTCACGTGCATTTCAGGAAAGCTGATTCTGCAGCAGAGACTGTGCCAAAGAGGCACACAGCCTCAGATTGCAGCTGGCCTGTCACTGCATGGGAAACATGGACATGGCAATGGCCAACCACTGCCACGGGTGCCACAAGGCCCAGCCAGTGCAGCCAAATTCCTGCAGGAGGGATGAGGTTCCCTGTGGTTCAAGGAGTGGGAGCAGGGAGTTTGTCCCAGCTCTCAGAGTCACAATTTGCTTTCCATCCTGATTTTTTTTGTTAAGACGTCTATCAACTTCTACCTGATTTGAGTGTATCTTTCATTTCTCACTCAGCACAGGCTGGTGGGCACAAGAAGCACCTGAACTCTGTTCCTTGTGGCCTAAGGAAGAAGGTGTGTGGCACTCGTGTGACAAGCTCTTCCCCAGCAGTATTCCCTGGACACCTCAGCGTGGGGTGAAGGGCTCAAGAGCATTGTGAAATCTTTCATTAGACCAGCTGAAATACAAAAAACCAACAAAAATGGACAGGTATATTGGTGGACACACAGCTCTCACCTCATGACTCAGAAACCAGGAGCAGCATCTTCCAAACAGGAAGCCAAAACACAGGTGAGAGACAATAACTCTTTGTTCAGCACAGTTGTGCCAGATGAGCAGCCAGCTTGAGAGAAAAAGGGTGGTTACAGTCTGTGACTAGATAAGGTTTTAGCAAGAGGAAGTTGATAACATGTTCATTTCTTGAGAGAAAAGCAGGGGGAAATGTGTTGGCAGGCAGCCCACGAGCTTCATTCAGCCAGACAGAAGGAGGATCAAAGTAGGCCTTAAGTACACGGACTTTGTTGAGTCCACAATTTCTTTCTTCTTTTTACTTTTGCAGATTTGAGCATTTTCCTTTCCAGTGCTGCCTTTTGGAGTTGTTTCAGAAGCCACTTTTCAGGATGGTCCTTTGAGATGTCAGTGGGAGCAGTTAGTGAAAAATACCCTGTAAATGGTATTTTTACAGGGTACTGAGTGCTCTGGTCCTTTACTGATTATCCAGCAGAGTTCACTCCAGCACATCCATATTGTCCAACTGCGTGGTTCCCATCAGTCCTGCAGTGCACAGGTATGGTGTGTGTCAGGTTTCATGGGGAGCATGTGAAGGCTCCCTGGACTGCAGTGGGGCTGCTTGAAGGGCAGTCATGGCAGTGGCTGCAGAAATGGGTTTACAGACTATTTATTTTCTGCTTGTTCATTTTTTTCGACAGCAGGTTCGGTTTGTTTTACTTCTGGTTATGAGTTTGTTGAGGGAGTTATTTAAAAGTTACAAAGTTAGATGCTGGGGAAAATTTCTTTCAAAACGCATGGCATTCTATTGCTAGTTTTAGTTACTTGATGATTTTCCATTTGGATCCCATTAGGGTTTAGTATGTGAAACCTGAGGGGTAGAGGCAGTCAGTTGGATTGGATTTCTGCACTGAAGCAAACTTCTGGTTCCACACAGAATAAGCTGAGTTGGAAGAAACCCATCAGAATCATTGAGTCCAGCTCCTGTCCCAGAACAGGACACCCCAAAAGTCACACCCTGTGCCTGAGAGCATTGTCCAAACACTTCTTGAGCTCTCTCAGGTTTGGTGCTGTGACCACTGCCCTGAGGAACCTGTTCCAGTGCTCAACCCCCCTCAGGGTGAAAAGCTTTTTCCTGATATCCAACCTTGACTCAGATCCATGCCATTTCCTCGAGTCCTGTCACCAGAGAAGAGATCAGTGCCTGCCCCTCTGCTTCCCCTGATGAGGATGCTGAAGACACAGTGAATCACTGTGAGGGCAGCTCTTTTGATAAGGCAAAGCCCAGGCTTACACCAGCAAAGCAAGGGCCATCATTGCTCTCCTCCAAGAGACTAGTGGTCCCTGAGAGTCTCCTTTAAGGCACAGCAGTGTGATATCTTTTGAATATATTTGGTTGCATCAGTGGCAATATGTGTGTTGATCTGCAGGCATGCTTGTATATGGAAGATTGAGGGTCTCACTTCACCAGTGATAGTGCCCCTGAAGCTGGTAGAGGTGTAAGGATATTTTGGAGACAGCTTGATGGCATTGTTGATGATTGAATTTGTGATGGGAACTGAAAATAAAATACAGGCTTCCACTCCAGCTGGTGAGCATGTGATTTCTGAATGTTGGTTAAAGCATAGGCTTGGTGACATAGTTATTTAAAAAGAAAAATCTTCTGTGGAGCTGTGGAGCTGGTTTATAAAGAAGTTGGAATCTTTGGGGGTAAACTGGGTTCCTGTGGCCTAAATTTATTGAAAAAAAAAAAAAAAATTGGCAGAGTCAGAGATGCAGTGGGTGAACTTGGTGGTGTGTTTGAGTTGGGAATCTGTGGGTACATTTTATCTTGTAGGTTCTTAAGAGAGGCTGCAACACTCTCACTGGGGATGTAGTTGCACAGGCAGTTCTTGGCTGTGGCAGCATGAATGGTGCTAATTTAGGGTGCTTCATTTTACTCAGACCACAGGAAAAATCCTCAGCTTTCTGAGTGAGGAAGAGCTGAGGATTATTTCTCTTCCTTGCGATAATTTATCAGGAAATCTGGAAGCAGTTGATCTGCCAAAGTCAGGGGGAGAGGGGGGAAGGATTTTTTCATTGGCTCAGGAGAGCAAAAGCCCTGAATTTGGGATTGTTGTCTCAGTGCAACCTTTGTGTGCTGCAGGGCTTCCCAAACTCTGCAGCCAGGCAGGCTCTGCTGGCAGCCAGAGCTACGTGTGCATGAATGCAAAGAGCTCCTGCTCTGCCCCACAACTCCCCCCCTTTCCCATTCAAATCCTCCCAGCGAGGAAGAAGCTGCTGCACGGCTCAGGAGCTGCACAGGCAGGGAGCTCGGGGGATGTACTGGGATTTTCTGTCATGTTATTCTGACTTGGGGAGCTGTTTGTCCTCCCTCAGTATTCCAGGCAGCCAGCCTGAAAAGAAGTCCTGATCCTGTGCTGCAGGCCAATCGTGTTCACAAAGATCTCTTTGTTACACCGTGTCTGTGGCATTGTTCCTCTCCAACAAAACTCCCCTGCCAAAGCCCTGATGCACTTGGCTCTGGAAGTGCCAGGCTGGTAAAGCAAGGGGTGAATTCCTGCTCATTCACCCCGTCCTGCCTCCTGCATCCTTCTGCCCTGCAGCTTTCTACTTTCTCAGGCTGTGGTGGGTGGGGGAATAGAGGCAAGACGTGGTGGTTTGTCCTCCTTGCAGCCCCTGTGTTCCACAGCCCCACATTATCAAGTGTGCAAAAGTCCTGCTCTCCAGGCAGGTTTGCATAGAACCATGGAATCCTTAAGGTTGGAAAAAGACCTCTAGGATCATCAAGTCCAGCTGTCATCCTAGAGCCACCACCATGTTCACCACTAAACCATGTCCTCAAGTGCCATATCCACACGTGTTTGGAATACTTCCAGTGATTCTGCCACTCTCCTTGGGCAGCCTGTTCCAATGCCTGACAACACTTTCTGTGGAGAAATTTTTCATAATGTCTAACAAAAACCTCCCCCAATGCAACCTGATGCCTCCTTTCAGGTAGTTGTACAGTGCACTAAGGTCTCCCCTCAGCCTCTAGGTTTGCCCTGTGTCAGACCCAGCCCTTGGTTTCTGAACAGATGATGGTGAATGGGTTTTCAGAACCAGGGCTGGCCCCTCAGTCTGTGGGGAACAGGAGCACTGAGCTCTGCATCACACAGGGGTTTTTAATGCCCATGTGGAGGGATCCTTGGTGTGTGTGTACAAACCACAGTGCCAGAAATCTGGGAGCACTTGACAGATTATTAATCTAAAGGACCCATTTCTGTCCCCTGGGGCTGGACACAGCCAGGACAATGGACTCTGCAATCCCAGCACAGCTGCAATCCCAGCACAGCTGCAATCCCAGCACAGCTGTACCCTGAGTTCCTGTTGCTGGCAGCTTTACCTGGATTGCCAAGCAATATTGTTTTTTCTAGTCAACTTGCCCTGTACTTCTTCATGTATTCACCTCTACATTTTTCACTACTTTAAAGGAAAATCTGGAGCTTTTTCCAATCAGTATTTCCATGCAAACTGACTTGTATTTCATAAGAGGAGGTGTAATAGGGAGGGAACACAGGTAGGGAACAGCAAAGACCCTCACCCTTTCCTCCTCTCTGTCTCTGCACTGAAAAGTCCCTCAAAGGCACCCATCTACTCCTGGCAAACACAGCCACACACCTGTGAGCCAGATGTAAACAGCTGCATGACAGGTGTCATTTGTGATCCAGACTTAATACAAACCATGCTAAAGATTGGTTACAAATGGCTCCATTAAAAAAAAAAAGATAAAATGCATAGCACAGGTAAGTAGCACCTCTTTTCTTATTTCACCTTTCCTTTTATCTTATTTGCTTTCATATCTATGCTATGGAGGACACTCTTGTGTGTTGGGATGAATAGCAGCTGAATTTCATTAGTGTGGCCTGGCTGGATTAAATTGCTTAAATAAACACTTAAGCAATATGCACAGTCTAAACATTTGTTCAAGTTCTTACCTGAGCAGGGATACTTCAGTGTTTTTATTTACCTGCACCAACCCCAGTGACTAACCCTGCAGGCTGGCTAGTTCTCTCCTTGATATTTCACTTGGTGCACGTAGAATTTCCTAATCCAAGAGTTTCTAACAGCAAATCCCTTTAAATACTGCAAGGGCATTGCCTTACAGCAAAGCACTTTCTGAAAACCCCTCCAGTGAGGGTAATGTACCTGTTGTTTTTGATATCTCAGTGATGTAGTTGCCCTTGTTCACCCCTCCACTCTGGATTTTCACTACTTGCTTCCCATTAAATTTTCTATTTTTTAATACTTTTGATTGATATAAGAACCCTTTAATTTATTTTTACTTTACACTTGCAACTTCTCACCTGATCCAAAGAATGCTGGTAGACACAGCAGGGAATGCATTGACTGTTTTCTAATAGTCCATGTTCCTTTGCTGGTAACTTTAACAAATATATTGATTTCTAATCTGGATCATGATATTTTATCATCTCATGTTTTATAATCTCACATTCCAGACACCAACAGTTTGACTCTCCTGTCATTATGAGCTATTCATATTTTTACTAGGCTGCTGAATAGTTCATGCTGTGACAGACCATGCTGGTTTCTCTGTAGTAGTTGCATTATAAACCCCCAAGGAAACATATTCTGTATAACAGGTCTGGCTCAGACTGGGTGTTAAATCAAGCTAATAAAACAGTTTGCACTTTCTTTTCTGCATTTCTCTTTTCTGCATTTCTCTTTTTTGCATTCCTCCTTTCTTTCTTTCTCTTTGTTTGTTTGTTTGTTTCTTTCTTTCTCTCCTTTCTTTCTTTCTTTCTTTCTTTCTTTCTTTCTTTCTTTCTTTCTTTCTTTCTTTCTTTCTTTCTTTCTTCTCTCTTTCTTT
This sequence comes from Dicaeum eximium, assembly GCA_013396995.1. Taxonomy (NCBI): domain Eukaryota; kingdom Metazoa; phylum Chordata; class Aves; order Passeriformes; family Dicaeidae; genus Dicaeum; species Dicaeum eximium. The sequence continues at coordinate 438,021 of VWZP01008303.1, read as the reverse complement.
CTTTCTTTCTCTCTTTCTCTTTCTTTCTCTCTTTCTTTCTTTCTTTCTTTCTTTCTTTCTTTCTTTCTTTCTTTCTTTCTTTCTTTCCTTTCTTTCCTTTCTTTCCTTTCTTTCTTTCCTTTCCACACTTCCTTCGCTCCCCCCTACTCCTCTCTTCATCCATGTCTGACCCAAGTGTTTTCATTCTCCATACAGAATGGAAATCCTCAGGAAAAAAACTTGAGTCTGTTCTCACCATCAGCAAAAGTTGCTGAAATGAACTTGTAGCCACATGAGGCAGGATCAGAAATAAATGACGAAAAAGGCAAGCTCAATACTCTGCTTCTGCAAGCCAACCTCAGATACCTTTAGAAAGTGAAGTGCCTTTAAGGAGATTTTAGTGGTTTTCTAATCAGACCTCAGTAAAGCACTGCAGACTGGATACTTACAGTCAATTGCTTCATGTTTATTTTATAAAACAAACAGCAGCCAAGAACTGGTATCCTTAATTGCATCCTTGCTAAAAATTGAAGAGGTAAATAAACACAAATCTAGAGATAACAAGCACATGCCTATCAGGTAGATTTGCACATGAACATAGACATATAGCAAGAGCTCAGCACAGAATGGAAGAGCTGGAGATTTTTGTCAGTGCTCCCTTTAATCAGGAGATTATTTGTGGTGGTCTCCTGCATGGGTGTGTATTCCTGGCCATCTCCACCTGATGCTGTTTCCACAGCATCCCTTTGGGACAGGACCTCAGGGTGGGAGGGACTGGAGTCAAGGGTGTGCTGGTACTATCTCACATAAACATGATTCCCTTAATCTTCAAATGTCAAAAGAAAATGTATAAACGTCAGGCTTGGCTGGCAGTAGAGTTGTAGGTTGGACACTCAAAAATGAGAGATTCAGTAAATACAAGACTATTATTTGGCCTTGTTTGCTCTTAGTATCTCCCTGCTCTTTTCCTACCAAGCACTTCTCTCTCCAACCAAGTGACAATTTGAACCATTTTTGTTCTGGTTCCAGGAAGTTTTAAGAAAAAACTTCAAACTTTGGAAGAAAGCAAGAAATGGGGCTTGGAATTTTTTTCTTGTAAACAAATTTGCAGAACAGTAGCAGGATAATCTAATTTATAAGGACAAAACAGAAAACGGAAGATGACATTTGAACATGTTTAGTGTCTGGGCAAACTCATAACATGAAAAAATCACTTTGGCTTTCTTTGAAGTTCTTGCATTAAGACAGATGTTTACTACTGAGGGAATAAAAGAATGTGGAAGGGGTGATAGATGTGTTGGTTTTCCCCATCAAGAACATGATTGAAAAGTATTTTTCATTTGGAAAGCAAACAAGAAAAAACTCGATTTTGCAGGGTTGAGTAACCCTTGCTACCAGTTTCTAGCACTGTACTTGAATCTAAATGAGAAGTGAACATTGCATTGGTCTGTGTGTTCAGCCTCTACAGCTGCACAGCAAAGGCGGAAAACAAAGTTGTGCCATGTATTTCATGTAAAAGCTCTGGCTTCTTTTGGGAATAGGAGTGATAGAGTAGTACAGATGGACCAAGTTAAAAAAAAAAAAAAAAACCATCCTGCAATGATTCTTGAAAAGTTCCAAGCCTGTATGCTCCGTTCCAGAGCTGTAGGTGTAAAAATTACCGTTTGTTTCAGAACTGCAAGACCCCAGAGATCACAAAGGCAGTGACTCTCTGGTCCTTGGTGTTTGGTGCCTGGAGGGTGGCTGGACACTGCAGACATCCCATGGATGTGTTGGTAGGTTACATAAGTCTTTTTTCTCATCTCCTTTCCTGGACTGTGGAACAAGTGCCCTCCTGAGAAAACCCTCAAAGCATTTAGCTTTGCTGCCTACTGCAAGTCAGAGCTGCTCCAGCCATCCCCTTTGAGTTCTGCTTTCTCACAAAGAGTTTCAGTTCCCTGATGCCAAGATTTCCCCATCGCTTTGTGGGTGGCAGTGCCCCACTGTATGTTCCTGGTGAGGGCACTGGGTACAAAGATCCAAGTTGGGAAGTGAGTTTTGGGGGAGAAATGCTCCCAACTGACTCTGCCACCCCTCTGTAAGTGTAAAGCAGGGTGCCAGACCATGCTTCAGCCAGGCTTTTCTGCATGAGGGCTGAAGGGGCTGTTCATCCTCCCCAGCCTTAGTGTGAGTTGAAGACCTGAATAAAAACTTTTAAATGAGGTTCATGTGCCCCTGCTGTGTCTTGCTTCTGAGTGTTGCAGAATGCATCGTGGCAAGTAGGGATTTGTTGTCTGTCAAGGACCTTTACCCTCTCACCCTGGATATGAAGCTAAATGCTTTGAGGGACACAGCAGGGATGACAATGAAATACCCTAAGTCATTGCAGTGACGTTTCTTTGAAAGACAGTGCCCCACAAACATGCCATGTCCATAAGGGAATGGAAGTGCAGGATCCTGATGCCTTGCATGTCACGAGGGGTTGTGCCTGGACCCTCCCAGTGCAGTGACTGCAAAGTGCTGCTGGGACTGCCCCAGCCCTGACTCTGCAGCCCCCAAACCCATTCCACCAGATTCCTCTGGCAGCAAACACTTGATTTTCCTCTGACCATTTTTTAATGTGGCCCCTGCCCACTTAGAATCTGCTAATGAACAGAAGGATTTTGGTTTCCCTTTGGGAGTTGGATGGCACCTCTGGATCATCTGAGGGATCTGGATGTGGTGATGTCCATTAGTGGGAACTGGAATTCATCTTTCCAGACAATGTTCCTGCTCATCCCTGTGCATAAGGAGTCTGACCAGACAGGTTTATCAGATCTTCTGGATACTTTTATTTTTCATTTGGTAGCACTGTATTGACTACAGGCATTCTTTTAATTTAAGACCATATAAATGAAGTCACTACACAGCTCCTGGAAAGAGTCATGTATTTGGGAGAAAACCTATTTTATTAAGTCTGTCATAAATTAAAGATATTTGTGCCTGTGACTACAGTTACAACATTTTTTTTTTTTGCTTCTTGTTCTCTTATGTGATTCTTTTATGTCAGACAAAATGGTAACGTACATAAATTATATTTTATATAGTCTGTCAAGCTTCGTAGCAGGTGGTGCTTTGTCTTACTACACCACAGATAGAATGCTTTGAGATCAAAGCATATCTTACTGCACAGGAGGATGCCAAGAGTCTCTCTCCTTCATGACAGGTGATAAATGATTTCAACATTTGAGCAAGGTGGCTGCCTTTACCTGGAAAATCAGAATTGGCAATGGCAATTAAAGAAACTGTTCATATAGAGACATCAATGAGTGTTATGAGCAGTCTGAGACTGCTGTGGGGAGCAGGGATGTTCATCAATTCATTACAAACTGGATGGGTAGAGCTGGCCTCTCCAGCTCTGCAGACCAGGCCATTAAAATAAATGTGTTTGATTTACAGCTACAGACACTCTGAATTGCAATTTTACTATTGCAAAACTCCAGAAGAGATAAATTATGTTTTCTAATGACATCATATTCTACAGGAAAGTACAGCATAAATGCAAATTAAATGTTCTGTGAAAATGTAATAATCTCAGAAAAAAACACAACCCAAATCCTTAGAAAAACAAAGTCATCAAACCATGACATTGCATTTCTGTATTAGAAAGCTTGATTTTAATTATTTTGAGAATTTCTGCTCCAAAGAAGCAAAACCGTTTCATCTGGATTTCACTATTTGATTCTCTTAATTCAGCAAACAGTTGTGCCGTGACACAGCACATCTTACTGCATCCATCCCAGAGCCCTAAGAGTGGCTGTGCTGCACCAGGCACGTGTCCACCTGGCCAGAATCCTGCTCCAAACTGAGCAGCAGAGGATGCTGGTGGTGAGGAGCAGCCAAGCTTGGGGGCAGGGCTTGGAGCCTTCCCAAGATGTGGCACCAGGGCTGCTGTTTGTGCTGCCCTGCCGTGGTGGCAAAGTCCTCCTGCCCTCAGCACTTTCTGAAGGGCTTGGCACCACGACTTTTCACTGCTGTGGAAGCTGCAAGTGACCCCCAGGAACAACAGGAGAGAGATTTGGGTGAAGAAAGCAGGGCAGGGATTTCTCCAGCCTGTAAGCAGCTTTAGAAGACACAGTCACAGAGATGCTGGTGTTTTCTCTGCACCACAGCCCCTTGTGCTCCACATAGCTGAATGGGCTTGATCTACTTCCAGTGTGGCCCTACAGCCTTAACTCTCACTTGAGAAGCACCAGAAAGGGGAGTTTGCATGGCCATTTACAGGGGGCAGATCTGAGGACAGGCAGCCAGGCACACAGGAACTGCAGCTGTGACAGCAGGGACCAAGCTGCACTTACTGTGTGCACAATTCCCAGAGCCTTCACTGTACCACAGTCTGCTCTGTGGCATTCAAATGATTGGTCTTGCTGCTTATGAGTGTATCTCTCTTTCAACAATTAATTTCGGAAAGAAAAGAATAACAACAATTCCTACAGACTGTTCATCCCTTTTCTGTGTTCAACAACAGTACAGTAAACTCGAGGTACATGCAAGTACTGTATTCCCATTCTCCAGAAGGTTTTAGGAAGCTCAGAGCACAGCCATGATTCCTTCCCAAAATTACCATCAGAAATCAGCATCCTGCAGTACTATGTTTTAAGCAATGCAATTGCACCATCCCATTAATTGGATTTATTAGATGAATAAGTATTGAAAATACTAAAATAGGTACTGTCACTGTATGGCTGGAGAGGAAATTTAGTGCTGGTGTGAATTTAGGATGAAATTCATCCTGTTTTACTTTCATCAGGCCTGGCTGCTTTACTTTCCAGAGTGGCCTTTTGAAATGGAAGGGGTGAGCTTAGGTGAATGAGTCCATCCAGTTCAAAGCATCACTGCAGTCATTCCAAAGAGATGTTCCAGGCTGGTGGAAGATTGTGACCTCAGCCAAGTCTTACAGAAGCTGTAGCTACCCAGGGTCTCAATACAGCCAAGGGAAGGTACAACTGAGGAGGGGATGAAACACCCACAATATATTGTGCCCTTCTTTAGGCAGTATATTCTAATGCCTCAACACCCTCACAGCAAAGAATTTCTTCCTAATATATAATCTAAGCCTACCCTCTTTTAGTTTAAAGCCATCACCCCTTGTCCTATCCCTATATGCCCTTTTGAAAGTTCCTTTCCAGTTTAAATCTCTTTCAGGCACTGAAAGGCTGCACTAAGGTTGCCTTGGAGCCTTCTCTTCTCCAGGCTGAACAATCCCAATTCTCTCAGCCTTTTCCCCTGTGAGAGGTGTTTCACCCCTCTAATCATCTTCCTGTCCCTCCTCTGGACCCTCAATACCAGACACTCCTTGGTGTGTCAGGTGTTTTATGTGCTCTCAGCTGTCTCCTGGAAGCCATTCCCTCTGGGCAGAGAGGAAGACTTGCCCTCGTAACTTCACATAATTACTTAATTCTCCTTATTTGCAAGGAAGCAACATTTCTTCCCGTGGATGGATGTGGAGTGTCTCCAGAGCTGAATTTCTCCCTGGACCACTGATTCTCACAGCAATGTGCTTCAAACCCCACCCTGGGCTGGGGGTGCAAGGCTCCAGCCACCCCTGTGGAGAAGGGGACATTGAGGTGTTTCTGTGCTCTCTTGTGCAGTTCAAGGAGTCCCCCAGGCATTTCTGCTGTTCTGATCCACTGTGCTCACCCTGGGGGTGAGATCAAGGATGTGACATTTTAAAAATCCCTGACATTATTGTGAACTCTGTCTTTCATTTGCACATGCCTTTATCTCTTTCAGTGAGGAACAGTCCTTCTGAGCCCTTTCTTCTCCTCCCTTGTGCTGCCTGTAGCTTTTCTCTCAGTGCTCGTAACCCTGTCAGACCCTTATCAGCTTGTGCAGCTCTGTCCAGCTGAAAATTGATTATTGCCATTTGCCCATGGGCTGGCTGTCCTTTTATCTTGCCCCACAGCATTTTTCATGGCTCCTGTAAATAAGCCCCTTGCCCCTAATGGTGTGCTGGCACCATCCTCCTCTCCCTTGCTGTGCACCACAGGTTCATGTTGATTCTTTCCCAGAAAAGGTAATCTGTTGTTACTCTTTTCCCAAATGCTGAGCTCAGCTGTGGCTTGCCAAGGTATGTACATGATATTTGGTTTTCAGTGTGTCCCACTGCAGCAGACTGGGCTTTGCCCCCCATTTCAGGGCTCTTTTCATTCTCTGGGTATCCTTGCACCAACCTCAGCCTGTTCTGATTGACTTCTTTTGCTTGGGAAGTCCTAGCTCCTTGCTCCAGAGTTAATTCTGCTTCTTGCAGTAGCCTCCAAGTTCTAACCCAGGCAGTAATTCCAAGAGAGGCTCCTGCCAGGGGTGTGTTCCTGAAGCTCCTGGAGCTGTGCTGTAGCTTTGGCTCTGCTAAGTGAGGGCAAACTTTCCTGTTTCTAGCCTCTGATTGATAACCCCTTATTTATCTTTTTACTTTCAGATGAGCCACAGGACTCACATTTCTACAATGATTCCTTTGCCCAGCAGAGCTGAAGATTATTTGGCATCACCAATGAATGGCTCTTTCTCCTGCCTCTTCTGCCTTTGCCTTGCAAGCTCTCTCACCCTTTACCATGATCACTCTCAGTACACTACAGTTTATACCCTTTTCTGGTATCCTTTTCTGGTATCCTTTTCAACTCCAGCATGCTTCAGCTCTGCCAGGACTTTTTGCACCTCTGGTCTCACACAAAAAATGTTTCTCAGTTTTTTTGCTCCCGAGGCTGGGTGCTGAGGCTCCTGCTACCCCCCTAAAAAAAAACCTACTGTTGTCTCACTTATCACAGCCCGAGTAGCAGCTTAAAGAGGAAGGTGAATGCTTTGGCTTTCTGTCACCTGTCACCTCTCTGTGCCCTGAGCATCCACTGCAGTTGGTGGGACCCCAGGAACTTGGCCAGCTGTGGAGAGTAACTGGCTTTTTTTCTGGGGTCCTTGGTCATGCACAGCACTGGGGCTGCAGAGCATCTCTCCTTGTAGAGAGGAATCCAAATCCCTCTTTTCTAAAGGTAATAATGAGGCACTGCTTTAAAGTGCTTTTCTCAAGCTCAGAGGTACTTAAATTTATAACTGTATGAGTCTTTAATCTCTTTCTTTACCTGAAGCCTGCCTCTGATTTACACTAGCAGTTTCAGACATATTATATATTAGAAAAATATTTCTACTTCTATTCAGAAAAAACCAAAATCATTAAAAATTGCATAAGATGCCAAAGCTTTACTCACACCAAAATCCATAACAAGATCTACTTAATTCCTTATTCTAGGCTAATGTCATGGTGGAATAATTAAGTTCATATGTCCTTTTAGACTGAATAAAGAGCAGTACTCTGAGGAACTTCAGAGAGCTTCACCTCTGCTGAGGACAGCAAGAGGCAAAGCACCCAGCTTCCAAGGACCAGGCAGTGGTGGCACCTGATTTGCCCCTGGTGCAAGGTCACAGCTCACAGCAAAAGCCACAGAGCATTGCTGGTTTTCATTAGGTGAGGGCCCAGCCCCTGGCTGTCTCATTCCATTGTCTGAATTGCATCATTCTGCAGTTTTGGTGTCTGCCAGCCTGGGCCCAACATTGCCTTGAGGCCAGGTCCTCCTGCAGCTGCCCAGGTGTGGGCACGTCCTTGTGGCTCTGCTCCCACCTCCTCCAAGGGTTCCTCCAGGGTCACAGGGTGTGAAACTGGACACCAGCATGGATTTCAGTGCAATTAATGCTAAAAAAGGATTTGTTTCTGGCTCTGTCCAGTAGGTGGGAGATTTGACTGGGACAGTGGCAAAGTCAGGATTTCGTTGAATTGGCCAAAATGACCAAATGTCTGAAGAGCTGCCTGCAAAGAGGTATTAAAATGCACAGGCTTTGCAGGACCCAGTCTGAGCATTTGGCCATTCCACTGTAATGACTTTTGTCCTAGTAATAACTTAAATGGTTTCCTAAACATTAACTCGAACTTGCTCAAGGGAATGGCCTTTCTTTCCTTATAATAATTTCACATGAAGTACAGCATGAACGTTGGAGGGTAACTGGAGTTAATGTCAATTATGAATCACCAATTTCCTGCTCTAAATAGCATTTCTTCTCAGCAACTTCCCATACGATGAGCTGCCCTGCAGATTTAACCCAAACTGGCTAGCTGAGCCTGAATTTCATTTAGAGCTTCCTTTTAAAACATGAGGTGTTGCACAGGGAGTGGCCACACAAACCTGAGTCATAGACAAATGATTTCACTTTAATTTTTCATGGTACATAGCATAGAAAAACATCTTCTCCACTTTGCTTATTGCATTTTTACTGCAAGGAAATAATATTGTGTGGGTATTGGCAGGAGACTGCAATAAAAAAAGGTTGCTATTGTTAGTAGCTGGCTGTGTCTTGCCAGGTCAGTTTTACAGCTCTAAGCATATTTATGGGTAGGTTTTTGCCATTTTGGAAATGTTGTTCAAACCACAATCATAACTTGATATTATCCTGAGGAAGGCAATGATGCTTTTTTCAACTGAGTCGAGATATTCCTGCTACCTCAGAGTTTTCTCTATCTTGTGCAAAGCATCCTAGAAATGAGGCTGCAGTTTGATGCTCAGTGACAAGCAAGCTTCAAGGGAGCCCTCAGGATCTGACCCTTGCTGAGGGAAGCTGCTTCAAACCACATTTAGAATCCTTAACCCCACTTTGTATTCATGCAAAACTTCCAGCCCTGCCACTTGGTGCTGTTTAGGACTTTCTGACAAACTCAGACCTCTTGAGAAACACTGAGGACAGGAATAGCAGAAATGTTATTGTTTGTGGTTTGGGACAGTGGGGTAGAGAGATCAGTGTTGATGCCCAAGGTGCAGCACACATCACCCATGTGGGGATGTGGAGATACAAATGCTGGAGAAATTTCCACATGCAAGCTTCCACATCCTTTGGTACTCAGATAAATTCTGACATTTTACAATTTTTCACAGAGAGATCCTTTCTCTCTCTATCAGGTGGAAGACATATGCTGCAAATTGCCATCAGGTGCCATTATCCTGCAGTGTTTGATGCAAAACTTCCCTGCAGCCTTGGACAGAAGTGTGATATTTAACACTGACCTAGCTGCAAGTGCAGGTTGTTAGCTGGGAGGTTAAGCATCTACTTCATATGCTTACAAGACAATTTGAAACAACCTTGAAGGTGGAATTCATCTGCCCTAACCAAGGTGTTCAGCAGCTGGATGACTAAATCAAGCTGACTCTTGGCTCTTTTTGTTATTAATGGAGATAAGCAGATACTGCCAAGAGGCAATTCCACCTCCTCCCATCACGAGCAAAATGAGCAGCCCTGCAGGCAGGACCTGTGTGTGATTTCCAGTGACAGAGAGAGGAGCCCAGCCCAAACTGAGACAGCTGCCTTCAGGAGGGGTGGATAAACCTCACAAGTGTCTGCAGAACTGCTGATCCGTGGAGTTGAAATTCAGGGAAACACAGTAGCTTTCCTTCTCCATGAGGTGTAAAGTAGTGGCAAAGGACACCAGAGAGGTGCAGCCTGTTGCTCCAAAGGGGATGGGGACAGGGATCAGGATGACAACAGTCTCTTCTAGAGAAAAGGGACTCCACCTTTCAGCAGCCTGAAGGTAGAACAAATATTCTTACTCTCTTATTCAAAAATTTCTCATGGAACTGAGTTGCTTTTTGTCTCTTGGCCCTGATGTCAGTGTCTCCCTGCAGCTTTTCATCCAGCTGCTCAAATTAAATCAATTTTAACAGCAAGGCTGAGGTCTCACAGAGAAAACTAAGTTTCTGGACAATTTCTTGGACATGTGAGGAGGTGTGGTGCTTGGGCAGGAATGTTGCATCATATTGCTGTCCTGCAGAGGGAAACCAAAGCCCCCACAATTTGCAGCCTGAGGAGGCAAGAAGCCTCAGGATGTGTTTGCTATTCAGTGAGGGTGTGCTGCCCCTTGCTCAGCCAGCAGTCCTTAAAAAGGCTCTTTAAAAGGGGCTATAAAAGCAGTTGAAAAAATTGTGGGAGTGAGCAAAGGCTTAAATCCACATAATCAAGAGATGTGGGGATCACGGAGCTGATGGCTACATAGGGGAAAACCTGAGTGGGTAACCATGAGGGACATAGGGAAAAAATATCTGGGAATCCAGGCTTGTTCACTTGTCCTGCACAAAGTGTCCATCGGGGCTCTGGGTGAGTGCAGGGCTGTGGCTTTGTGTGCCCCGATCTCTCATGGAAACCTTCCCATGCCACAGCATCACCTGCCTCTCCCCCAGACATGGCCAAGGCATTGTTCATCCAGGAGCTCCCCTTGGCACATTGTTTGCATTGTCAGGCTCCTCAGCCTGTCTTTTTTAAGCACTGATAGTCCACAGTGATTCGTGCCCTGTGAGCAGCACACTCCAGAGGAGGTGGCCCCATCTGGCCAGCTGCTTCTTCCTGCTGAAGGAGCCAGGGGGACACCAACTTCAGGTCAGACTAAAGGCTAAGTATTGCCCACAGGCAATATGTCTTTCTGTCTTAAAATTAATAAGCATATAATTTAGACCTAATTTCCACAGACTTCTCCATAGCAGCCTTATCCCCAGATGATGGGAGCCTCGCTGTAATAACAGGATTTGTGTAAATTACTGAATAAACATTTCCATTTACTGTTTCTTAACCACACAGATTCATTAACACATATAAACATTGAAAGAAGAGACCCATTTAGTTTACACAAGATTATGTGTGTTTAGGTATTTAAATATCCTTGCATTAAAAGTCTGAGATAAAGCACCAGAGGGAGAAAGATGAAAAGCATTGAGTGTCAAAACAGACTTCTGTGCCACCTGCTCCTTCATGGCTGTATGTAGTTATGTAGTTTTATTTATTGGGAATATTATTTGCCTAATAGTTATTTTTATTATTAAAAGGATGGAAAATACTTCCTCTAAGAATTCTGAGTACCTCTTACATATAGAAAGTATAAATTTATTATATAAGTATTACATTTTTTTGTTGCTGCAGATTGCCATTACAATGCTTTCAGTTCCTCCTACATTCACAACTATGAGAGGAATACTGATGGCCAAACCCCAAATACAAACCCTCCTTCATCAATTCAATAATGAAACAAAGCATGGCCTTTCCCTGAACTGCATTCCTGTGCATCCCACTCCCTCCAACTGCTTCCAGCAAAAGGGTGCAATGTTTATGTCCGTGCGTGTGTATCTACATTTAATGATTGTCCTTGTGTTTGCACTTCTTTCCTGGTCTTTTCAGACATAACCAGCACAGATACCAAGAAATGCCTGTTCTGACAGCATGTTTGATGATTTTGAGGTCTATTCCCTGCTGTCTCAGAGTGTCAAAATTCCCTGGGGGAGACTACGAAGTGGCAGCACTGGGAAATCCTTAAGATGAAAATGAAATATTGAGTTTTCTGCACAAGTCTGAATGCATTTCACAACACATGAGTGATGGAGAGGTGGAATCCTGCTCCTTTGAAGAAGGAACATGAGGTTGATGATGCCAGCAGGGCAAACATTTGGGTCCCACTGAACTGCAGCTAATGTAGTCCAATGTTTTCTGAGGACAAACATGAGTCTTGTAGGTCAGATAGTGATGGTGGAATAAAGAATAGGGTTGAAAGTCTCCAATGCATTTTATGGAGATTGAACTAGGGAGGTTGGTAGAACTCTATGAAGTAGTGGATCTCCATCTCTTCAAAATTACATCCTGACACTACAAGGAAGGGATTCATCTCACCTGATTCTCTATTTTTTTTTTTTAATATACATATATTTAGTTCAACTGGGTCAGCAGAATATCTATAGTTGTTTACAGAGAGAAAAACTGTTATTGATATCAATCTGAATTGTGCCTGTACTGAAAGTAATTTGGAATGGAAACCCTACATTTGCTTCTGGAAGAGCCTAAATATAGTTTTCAGGCCAATATTTCTAAATGAGATAAGCCTCTTCTGAAGGGAACTCAGTTTAGAACTGACGGGAGCAGAATACCTTAAATCTTCTGGAAATATTATCTTATATCTGGGGTCATCTCAGATGTCTAGTGGTCTTTGAAAACTGAGCTCTGAGCTCCTGTTCTTTCTGCTTTTATTTGTTTCTTCAAAATGTCTGGTTTTCTGGGTGGGATTAAGACAGAGCATTTGAGAGAGGCTAAAGATTTATGAGCAGCTATGAAAAAGTTATGGGCCACAGTGTTCCTGAGTTGGGGGGAGGCTCCATTAAATGTTTCTACTTTTGTGCTTGTGATCATGTGCAAGTTCATTCAGAAGGCCACAAATGAGAGTGTCAGTTTATAAGTCACCAGGCTGTGCAGTCAATTAATTGCTGATTAACTTCCACTGGCTGCCAAACAGAGCCTGGAAGCTGAAGATAAAAAAATTGAAAGTCACTTTTGCTGATCTTCCTGTACTCAGAATTTATGTTGTGGTAGCAAATGGCTGAGCACTAAATCTCAAAAATATCACTGTTTGAGGAATTATTGATAATTGTTGAGTATGCTTAGCACCCAACAAAAAAAAAAAAAAAGCAGACATTGTCACCTGCAGATGGCACAAAGATAAGCCTAAGTGGTGCCAGTAAAAAAACCCTAAAGTACCATTTTCAATAAGGACCTTAAGTAGGATATCTACTGTCTCCTGGAGGATTTCATCCAGAAGCTGCTTCATCTTGCACGTGGGAGGTTCTTAATGGAAGCAACCAGAGTATTTAAATCACTTTCTTGCCAGTGGAAGAAGACAGCCAACACAGCAGCACAATGACCAAAGGGCCAATAGCCTTCATTTTAAAGGGGGGTGTTGGCTAAATTAGAAAAGGTTGCTGTGTGTAGTTTCTCTGTGCAAGGTGAGTGCTCTGCCAGAGCAGCAGTGTCAGTCTGTGGTTACAGAGAGGGGAAGGTGCTGATCAGCTTTGCCACCACCCACCCTGGGTGACCTCAGTGGCATCTGTGAGGAAACAGAGAGCTGGGACACATTTGGGCAGGGAGAGAAACACAAGGTTGACTCAAGAGTCAAAACAATGTAAACACTGAATATGAAGGGGAAAAACGTGCAGCAAACCTGACATCTTCAGAATTTTGGTCCTTAGTGGGTTGTTTGTTTATCCCACCAGTCAAACCCGGCTGTGCAGCAAAGCAAGCCAAAGAATGGCTCTCCTTTACTGTTTCCATGATGATTACTCCTCTAAAAGCCATTCTCCTTTTAGATTATTCTATTTTTAAGGCATAATTCCCATCTGTTCTTTGATCTTATACCACATAAGACATTTAGCTAATAACATCATCCATCAAATACCAACTTTCCTTCAGAGTTCAAACACAATCGACACAGAGCCCTGTCCATCTGCTGGCCAGTGCCTCTGAACAGATCCAGCTTGTGAATGGCCAGCTATGTTGCCTATTTTTTAATTAACTAGCTGAGGTCCATGCTTCCCATAATCCTGCAGAGTGACTAGGGGGCACTCCACAGGGAAGTGAAACACCCTCCTCTGTGGAGAAGAGGGTTTGGTGCATCCAGAGCTGGGATGTGCTCATTGTAAGTGGGGTTTTCCAGTGGATGGAGCCTGCCATGGAGCCTGCCTTCAGCCTCTCAGGACTTTTTTTTTTCTTTTCTTTTTTCTTTTTTTTTTTTTTTTCATACACTCATAACATTTTATAAAATATTTTAAGGATAACTTTCAAACATGGCCTTCTTCAGAGAAAGGTGTGTAAAGTAGAAAGGCAATGTTTTCTTCTCTGAGCAAAATTCTGAGTTTGTTTGACAGAAACTTCAGTATTTCAGGGCAGGTTGTCAGAAGCAGGAGAACTGCAGATTTGCAGAGAAGTATTTATACAGAAAATGCTTGCCTGCTTATCCAACTGGAGAGCCAGGGAATGTCAGATGATTTAGTTGACCAATTGTAGTGTAGCAGCACATCTTGACTTAAGGATATCTGAGATCAATCACAGTTAAAAAAAAGCCTAAGTAAAACTGGTCAGAAAAAAAAAAAAAGGAAATTAATGAGTAATCCAGGGAGCAGGTAGTTTTTCTATGGATACTTTCCAAGTGCAAACAGTTATCAAATTCTTTGAATCATTACTGTCAGATTCTTCACTTAGCTCCATTACCCTGCTTCTCAGTGGTTTGCTTTATCTTGCACATGGTGCATTTGTTTAGGAAGGAATTTGATTCAGGATTTATATTCCACTGGCTTACACATGCCACAGTGTCCTTATCTCCAGATCTGAAACAATAACAGCAATTTTTAAAGCACCTACATTTCCTTCTATTTCCTGGCTTGCCAATAATAAGAAGTCCCTGCAGAGGGGAGCTTGGCTGGTGGTGTTTTGTGATTTCTCAGATAACAAGAGCTTCACATTTCTGTGGAATTCCCATTTGCCAGCGAGCTGCTGCTGCTGCTGCTGCCCTGATTGATATATGACTGCAATGGCACTTTTCCATTTGACATTCCCCCTCTCTCCCTCTCTCTCCCTCTCTCTCTTAAACAACAGCCCTAACTTTTGTGTGTTGCAAATATAAAAGGCAAGCCATGTGACGGAGGGACAGAAGAACAAAAGCATCTGGAAGTAACAGGACCTCTTTTAGCTCTCTGAAGTGTTCGAGGGAAGGAAGGAGTGGTGCACTTTCCAAAGGTAAGCATGCAAATAAGAGATTCCTGCAGATTTTGAATATTACATGGACTTAAACTGAGTGCTTAATCTCTTTATCTGACAAAGAAATGGTCTCCTTGTACCTTTTTTAAAATCAAACTGTGTGTAAATGGAATCAGCACAGCTCTAGACCCTGTGTCTCTTTATCCTTGTGTCCTTATCTCCTGCCTGAAGATTGCCTGTATGTGGCCAAATAGGTGGCCCAGGGTGCTTCTCAGCAACTTGGCTGAGCACCTATTCTTGTAAGCAGGCTGCTCCAGCGTGCAGCTCTGTGCTGGTCACAGCTGTGTGGCTCTGGAGTGAGTGGACATGCTGGGCTCTGCCTGAATTCACCGAGAGAGCGCTGGTATCGCCAGCACCCTTTGTGTGAACACGGGCAAGCCTGCTACTTTAAAGTTGGACTGTTTACTTGTATCACTACTCACGCCTCCTGTTCCCTTGCCAGTCATCTGCTTTAGCGCTCAGAATAATTTGAAACAACAGGCAATATTTATTTCTAGCTTTGTGTCTCACGCTTCGCGGCAGCACTCATAATTCGCACATTATTATTTACGCAAACTTCCGCAAAGCTTTCCAATGGACCGGACAGCGCTGGCTGTGGATTAGGACAGATTTAACATTCACTCTTTATTGGCTGGGAGCTGTGAGGAAAGCCCCGGTGCGTGGCTTTGCTGCGGTGCCCGGGTGTATTTGTGGGTGGCGGTGCCGCCCGCGGCTGAGAGCGGAGGATGCTGCGCGACCCCAGCCCGCCCGCTCCAGGAGAGAGGGAGGCTCTCCTCTGCTCCCGGCTGATCATTTCCCTGTGTGTCAGAGGCACGGCCACCACTGCTCTCTGTTTCTCCGGGACGAAAGAAGAATGTGGCTGCGGTGAGCCCGGTGACCAAGTGCCAGCGTAGTGTCACTGCGGGCTCGGGAGCGGAGCTGCCCCGGCAGAGCTGAGGAGCGGAGCCCCCGCTCCCCGCTGGCGTTCAGGTGAGAGAACTCATCCTGCAAAAGTTCAAGGGAATGGGTCCGGCAGAAAAACAAAGAAGAGCAATCTCAGGACTGGGTTAGCTGCTGCTGCTGTGTCACACACGGTGTGTGCTGGGGGGACGATTTTCATGTGACAAATCTGGATTTGCAAGATGGGGTGTGTGCGTGTGTGTGTGTGAGTGTGTGCACTGACTCTCGTGGGACTGACAGACAGGTTTCTTATCCTACCCTGCAAGTTCATTGAAATTTCTCTCATAGCCTCCCTCAATCACATCTTACTTGTTTCTGCTGGGGAGGGACGGCATGAAGAGTAACTCCTTAAGGTTTCTGCAGCTCTCTAGAGGTGAAACATATTTTTTATATGCTACATGTTGTTTACAGTTCCTAAAGCCTTATAACCGTGGCTGAGAGGAAGGAACTCTGCCTGTTGAAAGAGGATTGGCAAGAGGTTTTTTAAAACCAGTAGCAGGACAAACTCACTTGAAGGCAAATGATTATTTAAAACCAACAGTGGGTACAAACTCACTTGAAATCAGTACTTTTTTTCAAAGTTATTTTCTAATGGAAGCAATCCAGCTGCCTGGCAATAAGTGTGGCTGTAATAATCACAGTGCTGTTATTTGTTGCTCCTCAAAAGAATGTACCTATATTTTAGAACCTGTACCCATTATTTTCCCCCCCTTCCTTTTGAATTACTAATAATGCTCACTTTTGCTCTTGCTGGGACCTTACTCATTTTTGTGAGTAGTTATACACATGAATAATTTCCTGGACTGAAATAGAACTATTTGGTGAGTAACTATTTATCAGCTTGAATCAGGAATTCCCAATGTGACTTGTATATATGCTGATATGCTCTTGCTGCTAATGAAATCTTATTTTGTATTATAAAACAGTGCTTTAAGATTTTCCAGTTAAAAACAAATGTGGAAGGAATAGGTATTTCAAGCTTACAAAGTAAAATGCAATTTGATTTAGGGACAGGATATAATTAGGGCCTGCTGATGATTAGTTACATGCTCATTTCTCTACCTGAAGGTGTCCCATGTAGGTTTCCTGGGTTTGTGCAGTGCCTGGTTTGGATGGGATTAATGTATGCTGATGACTGGCCTTTGCAGAGCAGGATATTTGTTATGGACAGTCTTGGGTACAGTTTGCAGTAGCAGTACCCCAGGTAGCTCCTCCTAGGTATGGCTGATTTCCAAAAAAGCCATTTTACCCACTGGAACCACCCCTCACTCCCATTTGAGGCATCTGCATATTCTTGCCTTCTTGCCTGGCCAGGACTGCAGTCTCTCTTGCCCAGGTGGGAGGGAAACAAGTCACCTCCTTGGGAGCTCAAAATGATGCCTCCTGTGACTCATTTGACAGGGAATCCTCCTGTGGTTGGCTTGATTTCCCATTTCTCCTGGGGCTGACTTTATTCTCTTCCTGCCTTGTCTGCTCTCAGATGCACTCGGAAGTGCTCAAGGTTGCCCTTGGAACTTGGAGAGAATTGACTACCTATGGCAAAAGCTTGCATGAAACCACTGAGACATTAATTTTTGCAACTTGTCTGGCGGATTATTTGTTTAACTGAAAGAAAACAAAATCTTGTCTTTCCCTCTCACCACCTCCCTGTCACTATTTTAATTACAATTATGAATATTTGATAGTTATAAGTATTGCAAATTTCTCTGTCTCATACTCCCTCTGAGTATGAGGAGGGACTTGTCCCTGTGAGTTTCAGGAAGGTTTTGCTACATGAGGCTGCAGCCCCCTGTTATTTGGGCAATCCACCTCTGGAAGCAGCCACATCAAAGAAAGACACAAAGTCCCTGTGGCAGCAGCTACGGGGTAATTTGCTGGGGGAAAGGATTTTTCCCTAACCCCATCCACTGAGCTCTCAGAGTCCTGAGCGTTTATAACCCTTCCAAAAACTCCTCAGAAATGAAACTCCTGTGACTGTAACCCTGCCACACACCACAGGTCCTTTTGCTGAGCCCAGCTAAACTTTTGCCCTCGGTGATATCTTGTTCCCCCGGATCATTGTCGGTTGTGTAAACACGTGTTTCTTCTCATCAGTGTTAAGTGTTCTGCCTCTCAGCTCCCCTGCCCTTCTCCATGTCCTGGTATCTCAGGATGGGGTGAACAGCCATGTCCAGATCACCTTTTTTTCTCCTGCCTGACTTCACACTTGACAGTCCTTTTGCTGAAACTCAACTCAGTGGCAGGAGAAAGGTTTAGTTGGGCCAGGTTAGTTCAGGTGTCTGAGCCAAGAGCACCCCACTTTGACCACACTTCTGTGCATACATATAAAGAGATGTTGCAGTCTCTGCTGGCTGTGATCAGCTGTTATTTCCTTTTTATGTGTGTCAGTGTGGAACATATTAAAATTTCTCAGTAGCGGTATGTTAGGAATCCTTCTGATGCCCCACCTCTAACTTAGCAGAACAATAAAAGCAAGGTTGTATTAAGCCTTTGAGCAGCTGGTCGTCTATATATTCCTCCTTTTCTCACATAATCTAATTCAAACTATTATCTGGGTAGCAGTGGCACTACCACTTCCAGACACCATCAGTCCTTGTCCTGTTTGCTGGAATTTCATTGTGTGGTATGGAGATCCTTTCTACTACAGGCGGGTGTAGCCTCTCTCCTGGTGTGAGAGTAAGGGGCTGCTGGTGCCATGGAGACACTGGTCCCAGGAATTCCTCCTCCTCAATGCTATTTTTCAGCTTCTCTTTGTTATTTTTCTAGTTGCATCAATCATTTTTACGGCTCACGCTTGTCACATTTTCGTGCTTGTTATTACTGAGCTGCAGACTGTGTCGGGCCGAGGCAGCGCAGGTTACGTTGCCCTTTAAGACATGTGGGTTGAGGATCTGAGTTAATGCCTCAGCTCTGGTTTGGCAAAGGTTAAGCATACCATGGCAGTGACAATCACATTGCTGTCATAGCAGCACGGCTCAAAGGGAGTGGGACCTAGGGGAACGCTGCTCCCCTTGTTAGAAGACATAGAATTGTTACCATGAGCCAAATATTTAGGCTCCCTAATTATCAGAGGATGAGGTATATGGATGGTGGTCTGAATATTGCCTGTGTATAAAAGAGGAAAGGATTTTGGCCCTGGGGTCAGAAGAGAGGGAACATCCCCTTCAATCATGTGCTGTCTCCGGCATGCGTAACACTCTCTGCTGGTCCCAGTGGCAGGGATGTGTTTGCTAAGTGCTAAAGAATAAAAAGACCCATTCCTACTCCTGCATGTATTGGTAACTACAGGCCTTTGAGTTCACTGGAAAATAGGCAAAAGACAGAGAACACAAACTGCCCACCTGCTTGTAACGCACTCCAACAGGTAGAGGACGCATGCCTGAATGCCCTAGACCTCTCAGCAACTTGTAATTTGGCCAAGAGTAATTTTGCCTTATGTTGGGTCATAAGACTGAAGTAGAGGTAATTACTGAAGCAAATCCTATAGCTAATGCTTGGCTGGGAACACTTGCACTGCAGCCAGCAGCCACTCTTGCTGGTTTGCCTCCTGAGAGGGATGGGCAGCCCTAGGTTGCTGAGCTCTGCACCTGGTGCTTCACCAAGGAGTAATCCCATCCAGCAGCCTCTGGATGGATGACCAAGTGGAAAATTGTATTCCTCTGCTGTCTGAGACTCGAGACCATGACTACTCTGATATTTGGCGAGACACAAGAATAAAGAAAGAATCCAAGGCTGGCATCACCTCACCATTAAAAGGCTCTACTCCCTCATTAGAGAGATATCCCATGCATGCCCTTAATCAATCTATTTAAAGCTTCCTGGAAGCAGGAAAAGGAAAGAATAAAAATACAAGCACTCTTTTGTCCCCCAGTAGTTATTCTCTGCAAGTGCATTAAAGCCTTTTCTCGGTGTTGGCCTGTGCCTGTCTGCTGGCCAGCTGCCAGCCCGCAGTACCCGCTGGAGTTTGTTATTCCAACCACCGAGCAGGAAGGCACCTCCTGCTCCCTCTCTCCTGCTACCTGAAGGGCTGGAAATATTCTTGGGAACATCAAAAGCGGAGGAAGTTCAGACAGCTCAAGTGCCATTCAGCTGGATTTGTTCCACCTCATGCACCAGGTCCCCAGGGCAGGAATGCCTTTGGGGCCTTAAACGAGCCCAGGGAATCATCCCATGTATGCTCATCCCACGTGTGCTGAGGCTCCCAGGGTGCTTCCATTATGTTTGCTGCAATTGCCATGTTGCTTCTTATGCTCCACATGCCATGGTCTTCCTATTTTTTCTTTTTTCAGTCTGCTTACAGTCACAGGCATTCATCTCCTGAAATGTTAAAAGACTTAAGAAAGTCTCACAGTAAAAAATGGTTTCCAGGAGTTTCTCTCATCACAGCCTTAGTAGGACCAGAAGATGGACTTCTCTACCATGGACAACCAGATAAAGAGGCTTAAATTTCCCTCTTTTGAGACTGTTTTCCTTCTTGCTGCCTTTTTGCTTCCCCTCTCCTGTTGCCCACCAGCTGCTGCCAGCTCTGGCCAGGAGTGTGTGTTGTTTGTGTACCCACCATGCAGGCACACACTGCCCTGCTGTTTAATGGTGGATGGAGCTCCTGGACATTCCCCTTGGCATGGAAGGGGACAAGCTCCAGCACAGCTGGATGTCAGGCATGCAAAACCTCTTAAGCACAGCAAGACCTTGGGGGAACATTCACTTATTTAGACCCGCAAGGGTCTCACTCAAAATATTTGGTTTGGTATTTGCCTTGCCTCAGGATGGGAAGGAACCTGTTCAAATGTTGTGTGGAGGCATTTCTCAGACAACTGGGGGTGCCTGTGCTCACCTGCTGCTGCCTGGCTGCCATGTGGCCCCTCAGTGGCTCTGTCAGGTGTTTTGACAGGCAGCTGCAGAGTGAAGGGAGGGGTTTTGACGGCACACGCAGGAGGCCACTCCTTCACTGCTGGCACAGAAATGGCCACAGTAAAATAGCTAGATAAGAAGATGATTGCATTTACTTACACAGCTAAAAGATAGGCTGGAACTGACAGAGGCTCTGGGGTGGTTCTACAGAAAGCAGGGTCAGACACAGCCTCATCTGGGGTTGTCTCTCCATGAA
The DNA here is from genome assembly GCA_013396995.1 of Dicaeum eximium. Classification (NCBI taxonomy): domain Eukaryota; kingdom Metazoa; phylum Chordata; class Aves; order Passeriformes; family Dicaeidae; genus Dicaeum; species Dicaeum eximium. Next base: position 417,386 of record VWZP01008303.1, on the reverse strand, counting down.
CTGTTCTCTGGAATGGCTCAGATTGTCACACAATCTGAGTGTGATTCAGTCCCACAGCTCTCAGAGCCTCCCAAGCTGCTCCCATGGTGTGGATGGCTGCGTGGAAGGAGCCACCTGAGTGCTGTGGGTGCTGAAGGATCTTGGGGAACAGACCATGCTGCCTTTGTCATGAGCAGACCATGCTGCCTTTGTCATGGCAGAGGAGAATTTAACCCTGCAGAACAAACCCTCATGGAGCCTGACTCAGTAATTTGCCATCACAGTTGTTTCTACTCTAATCCAGATCTTGGAGAGTGAAGCTCCCAAATCCTTATCTTCCTGGAAAATCAAAACTTCTAAATTCAATAAAGTTCCTGAGAAATCAGTTTTTGTTTAATGAAGAATTTTGTGGCTTTTTTTTTTTTTTTGGTCAGAGCAGCAGCAGTGAATTTACACACATGCACATATATACACACATATGTGGTTAGTGACACTTTTTTGGTCTGGAGTTTGGAGAAACTGAGTAGTCTTGCAACTCTTCTGTTTACATAACAAATTCATATTGAGGGAACCTTATGGTAGGCTCCAAGTAATTGTGTTTACTAAATTTGCACAGCATGCAAGGCCAGGCTTAAGTTATATACACACACCACTGCTTCAAGGGGATCTTGGCAGCCTCCAAAACACAAAAAGCATTGAGTGACTTAAATGGTACCCTCATCTTCAAGCAGGAGTCTCAAACATAGAAAATGCCCAGCAAATGAAGCTGAATTTATGTGCATGCCTAATATGGGGGTCTCAGGGAACAACTAACTAGAAGCACACCATAAATGAGCTTTTCTACTGCTCCCTTCCTACCTCCCAGGGTAAAAGCTGTGCAGATCCAATAGACCTTGGGAGAACTGTTCAGCTCTTTATTTTTTCCAAGATACATAGCAAAAAGGGAATTTCTGTTTACGTTCTCAAAAAAGTGACTGGCTAAATAATTCCAGATGATGGAATGTTCTTCTATCCTTAAAGCAAAACAAAACCTTAGCCTTCATCACTCTCTGAATGATATTAAAACTATGATAAGAAATCTTTATTATTCAGAAAGCAGATAATAAAAACGTGGAGTTGGGAAAAAACCCCTAACTTTGCACCTATGTCCACATGCAATACAGTCTTAGACTGTATGTTAATATGGTTTTTCTTTGGGATGTCATCTATTTTTCCATGAAGTTTTGAGGTTAACAGCTGTAGCAGTTTTAGGTAACAGCTGTAACAAGCTTTAGTATGTTATGTCTCTATGAAATTTTGAAAACTGGTTTTATGGAAAGGAAACTAAGCCATTGCTAACAAAATGTGCTTCCCATGTCTCAGTGAATTCTGAAAAAAAATCTGGAATAGTGATTTTCAGCCACTGTTAGGCCATATATTTTTGTACTAAATTTTTAGCCTGAGGATATAAAGTCATGTTTGCATCTTTTTCTTTACAGGATGCTGTAAAGAGGGAGGGTTTAGGCTTCCTTTTTGTTAGCTTAGCAGACGAGCTGTCTACCACAGGTTTTGCATTATAAGAAAGTGAGGAAAAGCCAGCTGAAACAGAATAAAAATTTGCTCTGTGAAATCGTTGATTTTAATAAAAAAGTGTATTTTCCAAATGAAACAAAGTGTCATTGTAATGATGATTTATGATCACAATTGTACTTGCTTCTGTTCTTTGGACAGAAGTATAGACTGGAAACTACTTATGCCAATCTTGATAGCATGTGCTATCTAGGGTTTTATAATTTCAGACAGCATTTCAAAAGGAATGCAATTTTTAACTTAAAAAAATAATAATAATGCTAAGTCCAAGTGAAATGCCATTGCACCATATCAGCTGGAAATGGAAAATATCATGCCAACATACCTCATCACAGTGATGTATCTAAGTGAACATATTTGGACTTTTTTTTACAGAATCAAAAATCTGCACCCTGACTTCCATGTCTTTAAATGACTTTTTAAGACTTTTTCTTCCATATATGTTATACATATATATATATATATATATGTTATATATATGTATATATATAATATGTGCTTGAAAAATGTATGTGCATGCTTCCCATAGGTATGTCAGGAGAAACACCTACACATTTTACCAGTATGTCAATAAACAACAGTAACCACTTATTTCACAAGAGATGGATCATATTTACAATGGTGTTCTCTCTTTTTTCTTATAAATATGTGATACTTTTTACCTCTTTCAAAGTATTGTTACCAAAACCTGCTACATTTCTTCATTAGTGAAGTATCAGGGCAATTTTAAAAGATCGTGGAAGCGTTAAAACTTTTTGTACTGTGTTTATCCCTAAGAAGGTACAGCCATGTTCCTTTTCTCACACTTTTCCCTGTGTCTTTCCAGCTTTCTCAGAGCATTTTCATGAGGCAGACTCTGTGTCATCCAATTATTTCCTGAAGAAAACTAGGGAGATAAGCCTTTGAAAACTGAGCCAGGACTTCAGATTTCACTCTCTGTATTAAATCATCCTGATCAAAACCATGGAAAGATATAGAAGCACAGAATTAACAGTAGGACAGAGAGAATGGGAAATGGGGATCCCTGGGTGTAGTATCACATGAAATGAGACAGTCTAATATCAAGTAAATTTATTTGGACAGAGAGGGAATTACTGGGTGTGTAATAATGATTAACTATGTTGGAGGGAGACCTTGCCAAGCAGCATGTTTTGGTCAGCCTCTTTATAAAAAAGAATAAGAATGTAGGTAAAAGGTTAAACATGGAGAAAAAAAATAGTGCATCCCTCTTCCTGTTAGCTAATCCTTGGGCATCATCTGCATGAACTGGAGTAGCACAGTTCACTTCAGGGAGGGAGTCTGTCCCAGCTCCCATGACCAAAAGAATTCTGTCCTATGCTGCTAAAATGTTTGGAGGGATATTTATTGACATGAATGAGGCTGTGCATAAATGTATCTGAGATCCTAAGTGTTTAGTGTTGCTTGTTTAAGTTCTTTACGATGCAAAGACATAGTATGTTTTTAATGCCCCATTTGCTGAGGAAAATATACCAGGTCATATGTCAGACTCTGGGGAAAAAAAAAATGGTCATTTAAATCCACAGCCACATAATTTTTCCTTTCCTACTTAAGCAGATGGATAATAGCCTGAAACAACAACAACAAAAATGTCTAAGACACAGAGCATCTTTGTCTCTCTAACACACAGAGCATCCCTAATAACATTTCTTCCCAGCATGAGATTTTGGATGTCACATCAATGCCATCCCATCTTGGATGAACTCTGGAAGTGTTTGTCACTGCTAGGCACTCCCCTCACACAAGTGCTGGAGGAGGCTGTAAAGCAATATACAAATCATCAAGCACTCTGGTGGGGAGGCTGTTTGGGAGATGAATATCACTCAGTTTAGAGGACTGCCAGCAAATCAGAAAACAATTTTGAAAGAGGCTTGTATAAGGCAGTAAAGGCACACATCAGCTCTTTAAATACTCAAGAGGCTCTGCCAGAGCATTTCTTTGTGAGTAGGGAACTGTTTTATCTTAAGTTTCTTCAGAAAGTCTTTGCACTTTTAACTGTACTGATGAGTATCCTTTGACTATCCTTCATCGGGCTGTGTTTAGATGGATAATTCACAGCTCTTTCAAGCTATATCTGTTTGTAGTAAAAGTGAAATTAATCACCCAGTTGGGACTGAGGGCTTTGTGAGAAGGATCAAGGGACTGTGAAGAAGCAGGTGATGGAGATATTCTCCTTCCCCTGCTAGCACAAAGCTCTGGGCTGCGTTTCAGGGGCTGTCCTGTACCTGTTTCCTGGAGAATCTCCTGATCTCCAACATGAAACAGAAATCTAGATGCCTGGGTAGATAGCCATATGTCTCCACCTGAACATATTCCTTCCCAGTTGATAGCTGGGATAGTACTTGGATATTATGGAATATAAATGTATTTTTCAGATGCCGCTCTTTGATTAGCTGGGAAGAGGCTGACACCCAGAAAGTGCTGCCTGACAAGTAAGCCAGCAAAGCCTATCCATGTGTGTGCATGGGAATTTGGTACTCAGAGGGCAGGACAGTTCAGCCAGAGGCCCAGGTAGTTCCTCATGCAGTGCAGGTCGGGGCTCAGCAGTTCTCTGGGGGAATTTTGCTCATGCCTTGGCTCGGACCTTCAGCATCCCTCTGCCCTGGGGGTGTCCCTTGTCCCTGCAGCTGATGTACAGCCAGGCAGATGTACTCCAGAGCCACAGCTCAACCTTCCTCCAGCCTCTCCATGTGCTACCTGGGCCAGGCATTCCCGTCTGTAATGTGGAAGGCAGCCAAGCTTTGCCCCTCTTTGACACTTTGGGTGGATGCAGAGTCCTTTCGATTCGCAGAAATTCCTGATGTATTACTAATTAGTATTACTAATCGCCAGTTTTGAGGGGAAGACGATAGGGTCATCACCAAGTGGAAAAGAATGGCATTGCACCACTTACGATGTTAAAAGTCAAAAAGTTCTCCCTGAAATGATAGAACAATGCTCAAAATAACGAGGCCTTGACATCTCCTTCCTTAAGGACATATTCCCTACCTACTGTGGGAATGGGGCTCACTCTGAGCAGGTATTTTGGCTAGCAAAGGTCCTGAGTGCCTTAATATTATTTATGTCTATTTTCTCCAGAGGTATTTTTGCTCAGGATTGTGATTTATGTTGCTTTTATTCCAGCTGTGCAGGAGATTCTTTGATGGATTACAATCTCGCCAGACTCCAACTTGAGAAGAAGAATGACAGCTCAGACACTTAAACCAGACTTTTCACCATCCTGGAAAGGAACTGGCTTCCAGAATTTGGAGGGTTTTTGATGCTCTACCTCCCTCTGCTGTTACCAGCGAGAAGTTCCTCGACAATGGGAAATCAGGTACTCGCGGCTTCGATTTCCATGCTGTCGCTGCTGGTGATGATGGGAGACACGGACAGTAAAACAGACGGCTCCTTCCTGATGGACTCCGACCCCAGCCGCTGTATGAGGCACCACTACGTGGACTCCATCAGCCACCCTCTCTACAAGTGCAGCTCCAAGGTAAGGCTCCCCTCACCTCCTCTTCCCTACTAAAATGAGCCTTTCTGGGTGATTTTCTCCGTGTAAATCCCAACTACCACAATCTAGCAGCAGAGCCATGCAGGCGTGAAGACATCTCGTGTGTGTACATAAGAACTGGGGCTGGAGGTGAAGGCTCTTTACTCACTTTTCACCTCTTCAAAAGGAGAAAATCACGATTATGGTAAAGCTTACACTCAGTAAATTACAAGATTCAAAGGAGCACATTTGGGATCTCAGGTGCTGGTCCCAAGGAGAAGGGCTAATTTGGAAGTTTAGGTCATCCCAGTCACCCCATCCTTCAAGTGAATGTCTAATCTGGAGCAAGTTCATACCTGCTATAGAAGTAGTGAGATGATAAAGATAATAAAGATGTGAGATGATAAAGATAATAAAGATGTAAGATGATAAAGATGATAAAGATGATAAAGAACCAAACTGTAAAACGGTAATTAAAAAAGGTTATGAAGAGCACTGCTCATTTCCTCCCTGCCCACCCCCTTTCCAAAGCCTTTGTTTACATGCATAATGACACTTGGATGGTAACTGTAAGGCTTAGGAGCAGACAGAAACACAAGATTGACTTTCATTTGGGATTTCAAGCCTGAAAAATCTTGTGTCAAAATGGTTTAGCAGCCTGTGCATGTAGCCTACAGCCATTTATTTCATTGTGTGAAGAAAAAGAATTGGGAGAAACAATGGGAAAATCCTTGCTGGTCCCTTTTGTCTTGTCCTAATTTGTTCTGTCTGAGTTAACACAGTCTGTACATTCAGATGACTGGGCCATTCCTCTGTCCCATGGGAAGGGGCTTTGCCTCAGGCACTCCCATCCCAGGATTAAGGAAGGGGAACGACTGCCAGCTCCAGAGCTTTTGCCAGCCCTGTGTTGGGTGAGAGAGGGATGGGACGGCAGTGTGTGACAGGGCTTTTCACAAGAGGGGTGGCTGCCTGGTGGCAAACGCCAGCAGCAGGGATCCTGGGAGAATTTACAAGGAGAGAGGATCCAGAGTTGAGATGGAGGCAGTGCTGGCTGCAGACACCTCAGATGCCTTCGTGTGCACAGGTTCCTTTGCTTCCCAAAATCAGTGCAGGGCTGAGGGAACACCACAGGTAGTTGCAGATCATAAAAGCTAAAATAAAGCATAGAGAGAAACATCCACAGAAAATCAGGGCTGCTGGGTGCTCTGTGCACCAGCAGAGCTGCTACCCTGGCCAAGGCTCTGCAGCCAGGCTCATCCTGTGCCTGCTCAGCAGAGAGGGGCTGACAGCCTCAGAATTGGGCACAGGGAGCCTGCTTTGCTCTGGGCTGCTCACACTGCTCTCTCAGCAGGGCTGTCTGCCTGCTTTTGCATAACCACGCCCGATTCACAGCTGTGGCAGCCCAGAGACTTTTGCCCTACTTCTTCTGAATCCAAACAGTAAAATCATGCATTACTTGAGATTCAGGAGAGGCCTTGTGATTTGCTTTAGGCTGGACTAGGACTCCCTACCATCAGGGAGAGATATGGCATTAACTCAGAGAACTACAGAAGGGCATCCCTTTGTGCAATATTGATTTTATTGCAGCTGAATTCAGCAAGAGGCAAAAGTGACAAAGTGTGGGGGTGGTTTTCATTTACAGGTGTCTGTGTGCCACCAGTCCTCCCTTCTCTGCACTTTTCTGATCACCTGTTGGACGGAAGGAAGGAAGGAAGGAAGGAAGGAAGGAAGGAAGGAAGGAAGGAAAAGGAAAAGAACCAATTGACATTTCACGTTTTTTAGCATCCCCAATGACAGAGAAAAGCAAAAAAGCAATCAGATCTTTAGGAGTGGGGCTGATTGAAGGGAGAACACAAAATTCACTGTAATCAAAACCATATCATTTCAAAACTGAGCTTTGAGGAAAAAAAGTTTTTGACATAAACATTCGCAATTCTGTCTGCAAAAGTCAGTGATTCTTTTCAAATCAAGCCTATAATGGAAATAATATTTGAAAATATTATCACTTATTTTAGCTTCCCAAATTCCCAACAGTTTCAAGAACACTTCTATAACAATATTGCAAATTGTATGGACTTTTTCATGAAGTGGAAAATGAAAACAGTTTCCATACAAAGTAAAATAATTTCGTAGAAAACTCTCTTAATTCAAGCTCTTTTTTATGCTATTTGGTTTTGTTTGTTTGTTTTGGTTGGTTGGGTTTTTTTGGGGTTTTTTTTGTTTTGTTTTTTCTTTGTTTTAAGGTCTTGGATATCTGAATCATTCTGGTAGACTGGCTTCTGGTAGATATGGCTTCTGTTCTGTATCTAGTAGCATGTAAACACAGAGGAATATTAGACATGCTAATTAAAACTAGATGCAATGTCTTTTTATATATATATTGTGATAAAATGTGACCAAGACAAAAAATGGGAAAAAATGTTCTGTGGGAGTAGCTGTGGGAATTGTGGTACCTCTTGTTTCCACCAAGTTTCCATTGTGGAAGCTTGGGCTGACAGTGTCAAGCAGACACTTTGCCCTTTTTTGGGGTGGTAGGCTGCTTTCACTGAGATATCCTTTCTCACTCCATAAGTTTTCCCTTTTGGTGCAGCGTAGAGTTACAGAAGTTAAAAGTAGCTTCAGAAATTACAAGACATATTATGTTTGCTGTCTGTCCTGGTTATAAAAGGATTATGTCCACTGTGGTTCTCTGTGGAGGCTGCCAATTGTACCCACATGGGAAGCAGTTTTGTTAAACATGCAGCCAATATAATTTAATCATTAAAATCCCTTTTGCTTATGGCCTCAGGCAGGCGATGAAAACAGTTTTCCAAATCCTTTGGAAACATAGTCTATTGTAGTAACAAAACATACAAAAGACACACAAAGGAGGGATGGAAGAAGGCCATTTGTTCCAGAAAAGCAGTGTTTTCCTTTGTCTTCAAGGAAATGTTTGTATCAACTCATGAGGTATTACCTTTCCTGACTGAATTGGATTTACCCTGACCTGTGCCATGGAGACTCACTGGTCTCCATCAATGTGCTGGCTTCCCTCCCTGCTCCCAGAGCCTCCTAAATTCCAGTTTTGGCTGTCACAAGTGCTTCATCCAGATGTGCCAGAAGTGTGCTACCACTGACAGCCTTGCACTAAAGAATCCAGCCCAGAGAGACACTGAGCAGATGAAGAAAGATTTAGCAGATGTTTAATACATTTGCTCCTGAGGTAGCTCAGGACATTTTCAGTAATGCCTGCTTGCAGCCAGGCCACGGGAATGTGTGAAAATCTGTTCTCAGGCATCTCAGCCCATCTACTTTTGGGCTTCAGCTTGTTGCTGAAGGTGCAGAAAAGAGGACTACAAACACTGTTAATATTACACCAGTTCACAGCTTCTGGATTTCCAGAATACAGCTCAAACAACCGGAGTCAAATATTGCCTCAGATTCAGGTTGCTCTCTTTTGTACCTATGAGACCATTGACTTTAAATAATAATGATAATAGTAAAAATAATGCTAATTCTAATAATGATAATGATCAGAATATTCTTCCCTAGCTGCTCACAGGCCCACGTGGTTCCCTTGTTGTGGGACACACAATTTCTGTGCTTCTGGATCCAGCCTTGTGAGGTGACATGCACAAACTCACGTGTGCAGGGGCCAAGGGGAGCCAAGAGGTGTCAGGTTATAAAATACCTACATGTTTTTACTATATTTACACACTCATTCTATCATGGTGCTATGCCATCATAACATTACTAATTATTGAGGTGATAATCTCTATTGCACGACAGTACATGAAACAATTAGCAGCTGGTGCGATTGATTAAAAGGCAAAGCAAAGCTTTCAAAGCACATGCTATTTCCAGCTCATTTGCACACCTGCCAAAATCCACTGGTGCTGTTCTGGATTTATGAAGAGGAAGGTAAATTTTGGTTAGGACTTTAAGTAGCCCAGAAGGTAGAAAGCTATGACAATGGGTTTGGTATTTCTCTTTAGCCTGAAAGTTCAACTTGATAACCTTGGGTTTGTGCCATTGGTAAGAGTTAACACTGTCATCCAAAAACAAGGCATAAAACCAACACTCTGTGATTCTACACTATAAAAATACTGACCTTAACCTTATGAAAAACTAAGTAGCCAACAAAGTTGCAGATTAAAATTAGAGCCTCCACAGATCGAAACAAGTTTTTAAAGACAAGGCTTAGAAATTATAAATTGTAAATTATAAATTATAAATACAGTGGCACATTGACTAAATATTGACTGCATTTCCATTAGGAAGCCAGTTGTTTATATTGAGCCAGAGATATTGGCACATCAGATAATTCTACCCTATAATTACTCTGGACAACTCTTCTCTAGTCCTGCCAGTTTCATGAGGACATGTTTTATTTTTATTGGCATTTCTGAAAGTACCTGCAGATACAGGAGCAGATGTGCACCATAAAAACTCTATGGGTAACAGTAGCAGAAAGTGACTGATTTTTCCAGCTCCAGAAGCATCAACCATCAGAAGTCAGCCCCACCATACAGCAGTGTGTGTTGTCACATTCGGGCTGAAATCCTAGAAATAATTGCTTGGCAGGGACTCTAGGGATACTCTGAACCTCCAAAAAAGCAATTTCTGGCTGTTGTACATCCCCCTGTACCACTCCTGAGGAGATTTCAACTGTGTTCTCTGTGAAGCCTTCAAACAGTTTTGGGGGCTGTTGGACTGCTCTTCACCCCCAAATTTTATTGATGATCTCCAAGGTCTGTTCCAGCCTGGTTGATTCTGTGATTCAGCCAAACATTTGGGAATAGCCTGTGACAGAGAGTGCAGAGTCTGGTGAACTGGTCAAAGCAGGAGTCCTAACAAGAGCTGTCAAGATGCTGGGAAGGAAATTACTGGGTCAAATGTCCCAATCTGCTCCTTCCCTTTGCAATACAGGCAGGATTAGATACCTGCATAGTGGTATCTAATTAGATACCTTCACCAGCTGCCTGCCTGGGAAGGGAGGTTTGTTTACCAAGGGAAAAAAAAGTAGATCTTTATCCGTGAGTAATGGGGTGACAGCACTGCAGTGATTGTCCCTTTCATGTTCTCTGTACACTAAAGACTCTGCTATAAAGGAGCTTCGTGTAGTTGATAGGGCTAAAGCTCAGGTGTGACACAACAATACACTGAAATTTCCCTCCCACCATATTAGTACAAATAGCTGAAGTTAATTTATATATGAATATACAGTACCACAGGAAGGAGACCATAAATTTATGCTACAAATGTTAAAGGATAACAGATTTGTCAGAAGGCAACAAAAGCCCATCTCTAAGAAGCAAGATGGTACCAAGCACAGATCATCAGCTCACGAAGACATCTTCTCTGCGACCTGTGTTGGCTGGAAGTGTAGTTGTTAATACATTAAGACATTAACACATTTTCAAGCAAAACATTTAGCATGAAAGTATTCTCTCGAGAGTGATTTTTAAGCACAGTACAATGGATGGACAGAACCTTTCCCATGGACACAGACAGTGCTGGTATTTCCTAATTGATTTCAGGAATAATCTCTCTCTCTTCTATCTCATCTTTCCTTACAGCTCTGACTAAAGAGAAAATTAAACATTTGATGCACCTGCTTGCATAACTTAGAGATTTGCAGCCAGTTGAGCTTGTGTAATGAAAGAAACCCAAAAAGGTTTAACACTGTAAAGTATTTGCTGTCACATTTGTAGTTGTTCTTTCAGATTTTCTGGAAAAAAAACATTACTTATGTGTAGCATGGCTGAAATGTAATGTTCTCCCTTGGTTATAGGAAAGACTTACAACTGTTTTACTGCCTACTTTAGATGACTTAATAAGCTGATATTAAAGTTTATGTTGGTTAAGCAAAATTAGCTGACACAGATTTAATATTTCCGTCCCGATGAAAGTACAGGAGTGTGTTCAAACTTGTACAACACCCGTTATCAAGGTGGTAACAGCTGTTTCTGACACATCATTTGCTGAGCTTTAGAGGGTCCTTTCCAAGATTTATGTAGTGCTTAATGCTGTATCTCCTCTGCTCAAGGGGTTGTTGGGGAGTGGGTGACTGCTCACGAACTCTCCTTCCTTAGTGCCTCCTGTTGTGCAAGTTACCTTGTTCTGGTCACAGCTCACATTTGAACTCAGAAAAAGAATATGGAGCTGCACTGTTTTTGGAAAATCTCACTAGGGAATCTTCATGTTTGGCAGCCAGTTCAACTTCTTTTATATTTTCACTGCTTTATGCTATGCAGTGCATTTTATATAGATACAACTGATGCAATGATACATAGATACACATATAATTGCAAATACATGTTCAAGGTGATATTTGTCAAAGGAATGAGCTAGAAACCTACTTCTTTAAAGCAATAAACGGAGCATCTTCTTTGTATTTCTACTTCACATGTTCATATGTCTAAACTTGAGACATGAGAGCCAGTTCTGCTGATCATTGGTGTGTATACTCAGAACACTGGTAAATGCCCAACCAAAGAATCAGCCTGGCTGGTGATTTAAGGGCTTGACTGCCCCAGATCTGGAGTCAGCAAGTCACAGGTGCAGTCACAGTGCCTGGAAAGCAGGACTGGCCGTGATCATTTGGAGCCCTAAGGTCAGTCCAGGTCCTGCAGTCCTTGCTGGTGTCAGTGCCAGGGGTTTCAGGGGGAGCCTCGCTTTTCCTCCTGCCCACGTTATCTCCTGCACTCTCTCAGACACAGCCCAGGGGCAAGGCACGGTGTGGGGCCCTGCTGGGAGGAGGCTCCCACGTGCTGGTGTCGGCTGTGTGCTGGGGACACCTTTGCTCACGCTGTGTTTCCTTGGCAGATGGTGCTGCTGGCGCGCTGCGAAGGCCGCTGCAGCCAGACCTCGCGCTCGGAGCCCATGGTGTCCTTCAGCACGGTCCTGAAGCAGCCCTTCCGCTCCAGCTGCCACTGCTGCCGGCCCCAGACCTCCAAGCTGAAGGCCATGAGGCTGCGCTGCTCGGGGGGCATGCGGCTCACGGCCACCTACCGCTACATCCTGTCCTGCCACTGCGAGGAGTGCAACTCCTAGGGACAAGGGGCACAGCAAACGGGGGACACGGGGCTGCTGCTGCGGGGGAGACTCCCAGGAAACCATCCAAGGTCAGGCCGGTGCCCCCAGCACAGGATTGCAGCGAGGACGGGACTAACCAGGCTGGATTGAATCTGAGAGCAGAAGTACAAAACATCCTGGGGTGCTGGATGGTGCTGGTGTCGCAGTGTGGGCTGTGACAAAGGCAAAAGCAAGAGGACTTGTTTGTAAGAAGCCTTTCTTTTTTTCTGAAAGGATATTTTTGAGAGTTTCTTCTTTTTCAGACTCAGCTCTGACTACAGAGAGGTGCTTTTACTCTGGGCCATGGGCAGCGGGGGAAGAGAGAAGAAGGTCAGCCAGATGACAGCACTGCAGTCTGGAAAGTGACATTTAGACAGAGGATGGGCATCAGTTCCCACAGACAACCTCTTAACCTATCAATTTATTCTCAGTTTTCTAGTTATATGGGCCTTCAAAGCAATCTGTGCTGTTGGCAGGGTTATCTGTTACTGACCTAGTGGCCAAATGCTGGATAACTTTAACTGTGGTTTAGCAGAAATTACAAATAAACCATTGAAAAGTGAACTGGATATGAAATGCCATGCTTGGAATACCCAGCCTAGATGAAACAATTATTTGCTCCATGTGCCATCAGAGTTCAGTGGCTGAGCAACTCTTGGGAAGGGAAAGGTCATGACACTCACTCTTCCCTTCTGAAAGCCTGGAAATGTGACACATCACATCTGTTGCAAAAGCTAATTATTCAAAAGCTAAAAACTAATCAAATATTAAAATGCCACATACTAGATGGAGTAATTTCTTAATTTGAGTAGACCTGTTGATGTACAGAACCAGAGCCACCAAAATGATGATTAAACCTGGGACTTATTTTCATCTATAGTTCTTAGGCCACTGAGCAAATACCGTTTTGCCTTTTAAAGACAGGCAATCCCCAAATTCTAAATCTCAAAACAACAGGGGATCCAAAGTTTGGGAATGGTATTTGGTATTTGCTGAGAAACTCTATCCCTCCTCCATCAGTATGAGGTTTTAGGAAGGTTTAGTCACAGTCTATTGTGACTTCAAGGGAACAACATAACTGTTCTTATCTCATATTAAAATTCTTATGTTCTTAAATGGCAGCATATGCAGGCAGCCAGCATCATGTCTGTGCTGCTCACAGAAACCTGGCTGAGCCATTGTTTTGGTGGAAGTCCCGAGGGTGTTCAGAGCATCTTTGCTGTGTAAGGATTCAGAATCAGTAGCACCTGGGAGCACTGTCCTACAGTTATTGTCTGGGACAGACTGGATTGGCTCCCAAGCACAGCAGTGTCCAAGAACAGAGAACAGAGAGCAGTTTCCAAGAACAGAGTTCAGCTCATCTGTTCAGCTCCACCCAGAGTGTTTGCAGCAGGTGCCACGTGCAGCAGCTGGAGGACATGCACTGCTGTGTGTGCAGGGAATCCCCAGGGTCTGCCAGGCAGCTCAGTAACAGGAGTTTTGTGGCTGCTCAGGCAAAGCCCAATTCCTTTGCCTCTGCCTCCTCATGTGAATGTGTGTGGGATGTGAATGCAGAGGTGACAGACCCTGGCCTTGCAAGCCAAACCCTGGAGTGGGATTGCAGTCAGCAGTGGGAAGATGTGGGGGACAGGTATGACCACAGACACCCTTCAGAGAGGTTTGTGATACGTGGGAAGAGCTCTGTCCTCTGGGGGTGACTTGGGGATGGTCTCTTTTCAAAGACAAAGAGTTGTGGGCAAGCTAAAGGGTGAATCCAGCCTCCAGAAGGGGCCCAGATTGAAATGTCAGACCTGGGAGTGATGAGCCCCAGTGAGCTCATTAGACACCATGTGTTGTCCCAGGACTGTCAGTCATTCCTTTCACATCTGATACATGGTCTGAACATCAAAGGGCCAGTCCAGAGAGTGTGAGCTGGGCATTATCACCAGCATATCTTTATATGAAAGATCATACGTGCATCCCTTTCCCACTCTCTTTCAACCTCCAGCATCTAAAGATCTCATTATCCAAAAAAGCACCACCCCCTACTGTTAATTATATATAGCAAATTCCAGTCCTCATTCAAAACGTCAGCAATACCTTTGACAGCCAAATAACTACACTGCAAAATATGCATGACCTCTAAGCGTGCCTACAGACACAGCAGCACTATGCAGCTATCCAAGGAATGGGAATGTTTGAGGGATAATTGCTATATCCAGCATCACCACCCCCTGGGCCGTGCTGCCACCGGTCTGCTTTGCAAAATGGGGGGGCTGTGACACAAAATCTGTGTGCTGCAAGTGCCTAAAAGGGTTGGATGGGACCTGGCAGAACAGCATGGCACTGATCATGGTCCTCAGGTAAGAAGAGACAGTGGGGTTCAGCACAGACCATGCCTGAGCCAATTTAGCAAAAAAGAGAATATCTATAGTGAGAGGAGAACTTGGCTGGTGTTTATACCCACACCCCCCTCACTGACACAGACCCAGAACTGTAACTGCTCAAATCAGCCTCACAAAAGAAATTTGTATTTCAACAAATGCTTTTTTCCCCTCTCCCCTATGCCTCCCCCCTGCCCAAATCCCTTCCACTTTTTGCTTGGTTCCTCTGATGAAATCATCACCTCGTGACCTTAAAGACTGTTGCCAGGCATAAATGTTGACATGAATTCAACATTATCTAATTGAACTGTTGAGTCAGATAAATGCATGGAAGAAGTATAATAGAACTTATAAATGGCAAACAGTTGTAAATATCTACAACTTGATATTAAACAATGAATCAAACTTCCAAATTCTATTGGATTTGTCAGACAATCTTCATACTAACATTTAAGAAAAGGAGAAACTATTCTTCATAACCAAGTTCCCCAAAGTCAGTTATAAATCCATATTTTGATACTTTTTTTGTCAATATTTTAGGAAACTCAGTTCTGAAGGAAGCACACAAGTGTGCTACGTTAAATTCAGATGGTGTATTGAAGCAAACAGAAATGAGGCTTCAGGTAAAAACTACAGCATCTAGCTCATGGTGAGAGAGAGTCTAAATCATGCTTGGAGATGAGCTGGCTCCCTGATTTATTAGTCAGACACAACTCTGGATACTAAAGCTCTGTTTTCCATGTCAGGCTGCTGTGTAAGTGCTTCTTAAATTGAACAACAGGGAGGACAATGCTGAGCTTTCCAGACAATGTGGGGCTTGTTCTTTGCTAAAGAATCCTCTTGCTGGGATTTGAATGAGAGGGCTTTGTCCCTTTTTTCTCCCTCACTGTACCTCACCCTTCAGGCACTTCTTCCCCCACAGAAAGGCTGGTTGAGCTGTGATCACCCTGTGATTTGCCCAGGATGAGGTGATACAGATTTCTGACTGTCACCTCCCTATGCCCACCTCTCTTTTGATTAAGTTTCTGAAATGAGCTTGGCTTATTTGTGAAAGTCACCTGTCCTAGCAGTGTTGGGGCTATGCTTCAGCTGGATTGACTGTAGTCATGGTGTCTGTGAGAAGGGGAGATTTCCTCAAACCCTGAGTGTTTGATGAGTCTGTCAGTGGCCCAGGAAAGCCAAGACCATTGGGCCCAAGCAGTCTGTCAGTGTCCTGTGATGGAGACTCTTCCAAAACAGCCCTGCTGTGTCAGAGGGTGGTTTGGCTGACTTGTTCAGGGTCACACACCAAACATCAAAACCTCCTTCTAGGTCTCCACACATTCACCCACTATCAGCCACTGCCAGCACCCTTGGAGGACTCACATTAACAGTTTATGGAATAAGATTCTATTAATAAAACAGTGACAGGCTAAGGTTCAAGGATTGCAGGTGATCATATCTGGCTGCAAAGACTATTCAAACAATATATTAACTCAAAGCAATATCCTAACAAGCTCTAGTCCCCAGTAAAGGCCACCTTGAGATCATTCAACATGCACAGAGTAGAGTCCTAACCCAAGGAGAGAGGTTTGACCACAGCTGCTGATTTAACAGCAGGACATCTTTATCTCCCTCAGTTTTCAGATGCTGTGTGGCTTATCAAAAAGTACCACCAAGTTATCTCCTCTGCAAGGGTTCCAACAGAGCCCAGCTGTAGCATCTCCACTCCACTCCACTCTACTCCACTCCACTCCACTCCACTCCACTCCACTCCACTCCACTCCACTCCACTCCACTCCACTCCACTCCACTCCACTCCACTCCTCTGTTTAGTCCCCTCTGGATTCTCTGGGAATTTGGGGATGCTGGCCATGTTCTGTCCAGGGAGAAGGAGCTGTATTTTCCCTTATAATGTCTGTACCATTATCTTTTCCCACACATGGAGACCAGAGGCAAACACCAGGGCTTTGGTGGAGTCCTTTGCTTGTAAGAAAAGCCTTACAATGCCCCCTCAGTTTGTGCCTATCAGAAATAATCTGTGATTTGCCAGCATAAAAGAGCCCATAACGTAGCAAATTTGAATTATTTTGCTCCCAGTTTCAAAGCCACTGTACTGGTTCAACCTGTATAAGAATCATTAAATGACATAACTCACTGCTTTCTTGGAGATATCCCCCCTAACAACACCTCACCTTGCCTGCTGACCTTGAAAAACTTTTGCCAAGAGTTCCTGAGCCTGGCTGTCTCCCAGTGGCCTTTATCAGAGCTTTTGTAAATTACTGTCACAGGGCTCATGCAGGAAAGGAGAGGTAAAACTCCCTGACATCCATGGTACCCGCAGCCTGTGGTGGGCTTTCGTGTGAGCCTTGGTTTAAACCTGCTCACCAAATCCCTCCAGACCTACCTCAAAGCCCTGAAGCTCAGGCAGGACTGTGTGACTTGCAGGCAGAATGTTTTTGTGAAAGAGGAGGGAAATAGAAGAGGAGAGGTTCCTGTCCCAAAGGAACAGTCCAGTGCTCTGCTGCTCTGTGTGTCTAAACTCAGTCCTTAGTGCCTGATGTGAGAAAAAGAGAAGCCCCTGAGCTCCCTCCTGTGGGTGAGTGTTTTTTCAGGGTCTAGTTCTATTTGTTTAGAGAGAGTAGCTTCCTACAGAAGTTGCCTGAAGTAGGATTAAAACCTTTAGCACAGTCCTGCTTAGCAGAGCATTTTTCCTCCGACTTGGGCCATAAATATTTTTGAAAAATCCAAATGCCATTAAAAAAAGCTGGTGTAAGGAGGGAGAGAGAGGGTGTGTCTTGCTTTCCTTGACTGTAATTATTTGAAAGACAAGGAGCTGACAGCCTTCTAAAATAGATTCCATTATGGCTAACATTCTTACAGATATTCTTACAGAAGTCCAGCAGACTGATGGAAATGATCAGCCCAGTTAAATTTGCTGTGTTGCAAACTTGTGTACAAGTAAGCTGATTTGAAATCCAAATTGGGAGTCTAATAATTTTATTTTGCAAGGTAAGGGTCACAATCTATATTTATTATTTAAAAGAGAGAGGCCAATCACCAGTAAACTGCAAACTATGTTAGTAAGCAGGCTAATGCACTGAAAATGGTTCCTGGTGGCTCTAAACAAAAAAGATGCTTTGTGTATCAAGACAAGAAAATTTAAAGTTCATTAAGAAGAATAAGTAATCTTGTCTGGCTTGCACCAAGAAAGATATATCAAACTGTTTTGTTCTGCCTTTATATTTTATTCTAATAGACCATTCAGAAAAGGTCAAGGAATCAAAAACATGAATGAAAATACAAAAGGACATCTATCATTTGTCTGAGTCAGAATTAATACTTCCTTTAGATGTTAACCAGCGGTGCATCCCATGAAATATTAAAAGAAATTAATCATATTCCCAGCTAATCTACATATATTAATGTGATCTTTTATTCTTGAAAGAATTAAAGAGCAAATCCTGAGTTACAGCTGTTTTCATTCAGAGGCACAATTGGTATTCCAAGCTCTACATGGATCTCAAGACTTGATAATCTTCCTTTTTTTTTGAGGCTTTTCAGACATGAAAAATAATGGAGGTTTGCACTGATATTTTGTACTGTAGTCAATCACTGTATAAAAAGGATTAATCTGGGGAGCTGCAGTAAATTGTGTGCCAGGATTAACTACCCCAGCTTCCTACCCTAAGCACTAGAGCTTCTGACTTGTTGGATCTAGTTCTGCCTCCAAAATAATTTTTGGAGCTGAATCCTGTACCCTGAAATCTTCAGTCACCAACTCTGTGACAAGTGGGGATCAAACCCCTCATTTGAGTGGAAGAGGGTCTGTGGTCAGTCTCCACTGCCTTGGGTGGTCATGTTTTCCCACAGAAGCTGTGCATAAGTGAGGAGATAGACCCACCAGAGCAGCTGTCAGTAAATGCAGGGCAGTCTGAGTGAGCTGAGCAGGGTCTCAGCTTGGCACAAATGTTCAGCTGCTCTTTGCACTCGAGTTTGCTGAGTTTTCTGCAGATGCACATTCCCAGGTAGTCCCTGTAGGAAAGGCAGAGACAACCTCTGCTCGTCAGAGAGACTTTTGTCTAAAACTGAGGCTGAAAAATGTCCCAGGTAGGTGTCTGGGTGAATTAGAAATTGGATTTGAAGACCTTACACTAATAGTATTGAAGTGTTGAAATTACATGCTTGGTGTCTGCTTTGTTCTTTGAAAAAGACTTAAAAATGCTTTTGCAGAACTCAAACACTCACAAGAGCAGCCAGCCCCATAGCCTTACAAAGATGCAGTTTGGTACTATTAGAAGTAGTAACTCTTGATCTTTGTGCCATATTCCTTGTATATGTATATGTACATATATGCACAGAACAAGGCTCTATTTCACAGACTTCTCTCTTCAGCCCCACAGCCCTCTACCATTTCTGAAAGCCTGGAGAAGAGCAAAGACCTCTACTAGACCCTCTCCACTGCTCTTAGAAAGCAGCTGTGTTTCACCACTACTTGCAAGATGGACAAAATTTAGCAATCAGGTGGCCTGAATCACTCATCATTCTCCTGAAGTGAAACATCACTTGGTTCCCAAATCCTCCTGAGCCCCTCAGCTGACTGCTCAAACACAGCTCTGTGTCCACACCAGGGGTCACTTGTTGGAGCCAAACAAATATTCCAGACATAATGTTTTGTAGAAAAGGGATCAGGGTGATCCCATGTGAAACTGCACATCTGTGTTTACTCTTCCCATCTGTGCTTTTCATGGGTTTCATTTTTTTTTAAATGCAGACTTTCCCAACTCTTGTTTTGTTCCCCTTTAGAGCATTGACAAAGAGATTATTGTAACTTCGACAAAATTGTTTTATGGTGTTTAGAAATTGTGCCATTTCTCAAATCTGGAACAATATTTTAAAAGGTAGTTCTCTTCTACAGACTGTAACTGTGGGGAAAAATGCATCAGAAGATGAAACACAGCAGAGGATGCTTGGGGGAACTAAGACACCATATTGTAGACTTGGATGAAAAGACAGCAAAGGATTTTCTTTAGCCAAAGAAATCCCACCATTAATACTCAACTGAATAAGCACTAAATGAATTCTGAGTGGGATTTTTCAAGGGTGCTCAATATTGACTTAACTCTGCTTTCATTGACACAGAAGAAGAGCAATCAGCAACTTCAGTGAGAGCAAAGATTGGCCAGCACAGCCTCCTGCCTGGGGCTGGGGGGGGAGGCAAGGAGGGAAGAATCCATTCCTGCAAAGAACCTGCTCAGGATACTGGCAGTCCTCAGCATCAGATATTCACAGGTTAGCTGCTCACAACTGAGGAAAACACAGTTATACTCATTTTCTTCATCCCTCTCGCCTACCTTGCTCCTCCTCACCCACCTTTAAACACGTGGGAACAATTGCCCTGCTGATGTCAGACATCTCCACACTGTCCAAACACGCCCAGGGACTGGAAGGGTGACCTGCTGCAGCAAGACTGTGCAAACTTTACAGCAATTCTGATTTTATATGAGCTACATATGTTCAAATATTACCACTCCAGGGACTAGAGTTGCTACTGCCTCACATATTTCATTCCCTTTGATGCACAAGAGAGTCCCTGCACTGGGAGAAGCCATTCCTGTGCTCCCTGATTTCTCCCATGCTGTTTCTTTGTTTATATTTGATTCCCCCCTTAAGGAAGGCCTTGAACAATGAGGGGCAGGTATTCCAACACTCTTCATCTGTATTCTCCAGCTTGGAAACAGCCTCAAGGGGGAAATATGTGTGTTAATTGTGGCTTTTCATCTGCAGGCACCATGAACTTCAGAACACAATTTGAGATATTTTCCCCTTAAATTGTAATGATAGATACAGGAATGTGATGTGTATGTGTGCACACACACACACACAGAAGGAAGATGAGACAGTGTTTGTTCTGGGATGTAAAAAACTGTACTTCCTAGCCTTGACTTGGATAATCATAGCTTTTTTGGAAATTATTTATATTTCAGTCTTTTGATGAGTTATGAAAGAGAAACATACAGAGACATGCACAACCCTACTTTTACATATTAATGAATATAATTTTTATGCATTTAAGCCTCGATAGTGCCATGGCTGTCAGACAAAATAACTGCATGAATGACCTTGAAAACAATAAAATAAAAGGTGATAAATACGAAAAGAGGCTAGGTCAGCAGCACACCTGGCTGCAGTGGAGGCAAAACCCATCACTGACTGCTCCTAGATTTTGCTGAGTAACCCACACTTTCCCCTGGAGGTGGAGCACAGGGTGAGACTCAGGCATGATGAAATCCCTGTGAATCCCTCCTTCCTTTCTGGGAGAGAGCTGAGGATGAGCCTTTAGGTGGAGCTCACTCACCGCTGCTTTTCCTGCAGGACACGGCTGGCCGGGGCCAGCCCTGTAGGGGGAGAAAGAAAGAAAGAAATCTCCTGATCTTCACAGCTCGGGTTAAATCCAGGCTCTTCACAAGCAAAAAATGAGATTGGAGGTGTTGTGTGCATGGGAGCACGGGACAGAGGATGCACCCAGCACGTTCCACTGGATGGCTGGGGAAGGCTGCCCTGGGCTGTGGGACAGGAGGGCACTGTCACTGGGGCAGGGAGGGCACTGTCATTGGGGCAGGGAGGGCACTGTCATTGGGGCAGGAGGGCACTGTCACTGGGGCAGGGAGGGCACTGTCATTGGG
>VWZP01008303.1:383175-395969 GCA_013396995.1 Dicaeum eximium | reverse complement strand
TGGGACAGGGAGGGCACTGTCATTGGGACAGGGAGGACACTGTCATTGGGACAGGGAGGGCACTGTCATTGGGACAGGGAGGACACTGTCATTGGGGCAGGGAGGGCACTGTCATTGGGACAGGGAGGGCACTGTCACTGGGGCAGGGAGGGCACTGTCACTGGGACAGGGAGGGCACTGTCACTGGGACGGGGAGGGCAGGATTTGTGCTCCGCACAGGGAATCAGCTGCAAAGTGAGCGGTTTCTAACTCCTCCATCCTTTCTGTGAGAGCTGGCATGCTGGAGAGTAGTAGCAGGAATAAGTGGAAGAAAGCTCCATGCTGGCAGCAAACCCCAAATCAATCGAGGACTGCAATTAGTCACATTTTGTCTAACGAAGCCAGGCTTGTAAAGACCCATTTGTTTCACACTGTAAAAGTGCTACCAAGGCATCACAGGCAGGGCCTGTGTTAGCTTAGGAGGATGAGGAATGAGACTGCCCTTAGTAGCATCAGCAGCTCTATTCTGCAGCAGAGGACAGGAATGGTCCTTAAATCTGCAAAATGCAAAAAGGCCAAATCATTGCAGTCCCCTTTTCTTACACATGAAGCTGCCAGCAACATCACACCCTGCTCACAGAAGATCATAACATGACCTCGAATTTTGCCTACCATATTTTTACACTCAAGGGTTTCCTGAGGTAAACATGTTTGGGACAGCAAACTTTTACAGAGGGAACTTTACACTGAGGGCATCCTGCTCCCAGCTGTGGGATAGTGAGGATCTTGCATGGATATCAAAGAGTGATCAGGAGATGCTACTTTTCTTTCTTGCTTTTTAGTGCCTGCTTGTTTCAGTTGGATTCTCATAAGTTTCTCATATTTTTCTCTACTTGTGCAAGAAACACACCTTCCCAACAACCTAATGGTTGTGAAGATCTGTGAAAAAAATTGTTTAGCGACATGTTTCCCACAAAAGACTTAGCTGAAACTACATCTGTGCCTATCCACTATTCTAAGACAGATCACTTCACTATTTTGTGATCTCTTACAACCAGTATCCTGACCTTCTTCTCATGTGTGTAAGTGAAGATATTTTGAAAGGAAATCCAGTTACAAGGGAAACAAATTTTAACAGTGTTGCTTCTCATTCTGTTACTACTTTACTTTTCTCCCCAGCCCCTTGGATTTTTTCCAGGATAATGCCTAATTACTATTAAGCAACATTAGTAATTTGAGATGATCTCATAGCTCAGTTAGGAAGATTCACTACCCACCACTGTAAGCAGCTATTGAGACCAGCAATAACAAATTCCAGTGGTGCAGCATTACTCCAACTTGCACTGTAAATATTATCCTTTCTCTGGTTTTCTTCTACATTCTAAAAATGTGCAGCAAAACTTGCCTAGAACATCCTGCAGACAGCGTGTTATCCTGTGTGCTACACAGGCTGTAGCTCTTGAATTAAGGGGCCCAGAATCAGCCCTGTGTTTGACTTCCTACTGCAGGTGGGGAAGATCCAGATGAGACAACTGAGCCTAAAGTCAACTCACCTGAGCAGACATTCAGTGTTTGAGTGGCCTTCTAGACTGATTGTCCTGACTAGATGCTTGTGGTCTCTAACAGGAAATTAGACACCTATTACACAGGTAGATATATCCTCTCCAGCTTTAATCTTCAAGCAGAATCAACCTATTTCTTTCTTAAAAAAAAAAAAAAAGAATAATCCCATCACTCTAATTTATTATTTTACTATCATTCTTATAGCAGAAAGTCACAGATGCAGATCAATATACAGTACAGAAAAAAAAGAGGAGAATTTTAACTCAAAGAACCCAGATGCATGTGCAACTGTACAGCAGCTGTGGAGATCAAGAGGAATCAGAGATGCTGTTAATGTAGTCTCTCTGTGGATATCCTCACAAATAAGATGAGGAAACATGGTCTAGGTGGATCTTATGAGAGGTGAGTACCACCTAGAGCACCTACCAAAAGCAGCTACTGACAAACACTGTCCAAGGGTGAGACTGCATCAGTTCAGGCCCTGCACATTTCCACTGGTGACTGAGATGATGGAATAGAGAGGATGCCTTTTGTATTTGCATGTGGCATTAAGCAGGAGGGGCTGCACATACAAATTAGTATTCAAAGCAATCCTGACAAATGGAAGGCTCTGCCTAAAGCAAATAGAAGGGAAACCTGAAAGATGCAGTGAGACAGGAAAGAATAATCAGCAATACAAATACAAACCTTCTCCAGGAGGAGAGATGGGGATTATGGTGGGGCACAGCGGAGCATAAGTCAACATTATGTTGTTATGAGAAAGCTAAATGCAATACTAGGCAGCATTGTGAGGTACCTGAAGCAACCCTTCCACTTTATTCAGTGTTATTCACTTTATTCTGGCTTCTGCCAGAACAGTGAGATCCCTTTTGAGCTCAAGGAAGATGTTCCATAACTGGGGAAAGTAAAGAGGAGAGAAATTCAAATAATCAGAGGGCATGAAAACATAGCCTGCAAGAAAGAATTGAAGGAATTGGGCTGTACAGTCTAGAGAAGAGAAGGATAAGGGAAAAATCTGTTAAAACTATTAACACGTGCAGCTGCATGGATTAAACTCACAGTTGGCATAATGAAAGAAACATTCTTGCACAGAAAACATGGAAATACAGTAGGTGGCTGTTAAGACACATCCTTAGGTGCCCTTAAGAAGTTTAGATAAATGTTTAGGTACAGCCAATCATGCCTCCAGATGGTGCAATTAATTAAATTTCCTCCTCAGGTGTTCTTCCATGCCCTGGTGTGTAACAGTGCATCATGACCATTTTGTCACAGTATCTTTCTTTGGGGTAAGCTCATGATGCATGACCTCCAAGGAGAGGGTTAAAACAATTGTGCCACAAAACTAAGCAGAGGAGGTCAAGGCTTGTGTCCTTGGTGGAGGGGCTGCTGCGGAAAAATTACTTCAAAAGAACTCTGGGAAGCAGAAAAGGAGAATCACTTGTCAGCTGCCACCAAAACTGAGCTAAAAGGACAGAAGAGCTACAATATTTAGAAAAAGTAAATACACTGTGGATTTGTTTCACACAGCAGGGCAGCCTGCAGAGGCCTGGCAACATTTGGCACACTTAAGTGCAGCCCAGGTACCCTATTTTCTTCTGGCTGTTCTTCGGCCAGAGAAAATCCAGCTCTAGCTTGCAGCTGTGAGCATGAACTCAGTGCCTGCTGCAGGTGGCTGTAGATCTGAGATAGATTGAACCTACAGTGTTGAAGATGCCTCTCTACTTGTGCTTTTACTCCTTTTTCCCCACTTTTTCTTTCCAGGAGTGATGATTCTAAACAGCTATGCCACTGGTCTGAAGTACAGTGTCCAGACCATAAGAGGCTTAGGCTTTATAGCTGTGAAGCTATATAGGAAAGGGGATGGCCAAAAAGCAGGGGAAAAGGTGTTTGTTTTGAAACCTCACAAAACAGTCCAAGAGAAAATATTTTGAGGGGAGAAGGCAGTGGTGAGCATAGGGAATTACAAAGCCAAAAAAAAGAGAGGCAAATGCTGGTTCCACAGAGAACAGGCACAGGGAGCCACAGTCCCAGGGAGCCCTGTGGGGGTGAGGGGAGTCCCTGCTGAAGGCAAAAAGCCAGGGTTAAGTGAAGATGTTGGGTGAATCCCAGTCTTTCCCTGAGTGAACCTTGCTGTGTGCATGCCCCTGCAAAAGCACTCCAGCTCTGAGATCCCAACTCAGGAGGCTTCTGGGCAGCTTCACTGACTGCTGGTATTGCACCTTCACCTTTTACTGACCCGTGATGCTTCCTCAGGCTTAGAGATGACATCCAGGATGAGTTGTTCCAGCACCTTCCTGGGGATGAAGGTGAAGCTGATGAGCCTGTGGTTTCCTGGCTCCTCCTCACTGCCCCTTTTGAGGAGGGGAGTGCTGGTGACTTTCCTCCAGAGCTCAGCCACCTCTCCTGGGGGATCACCATCCCTGACCCTTGGGGACTACTCCCTGTGCCAGGGGCAGGAGTGGAGATTTCCCCTGGCCAGGGCTGGAGCCTTCAGAATTCAGAATGAGGTTATTTGGTGGCCAATGTCCTTGTTCAGGACCTTGTTTACAGTTGGTGGAATGAAGAAGGCAGTCTACGAATGTTAGAAACTGTTTTTTAGAAATTATACACTTCCTGTCTGTTGGGATCCAGGGCACAGAGAATGTCTCTCTGCCTATTTTAAGAAATTCTGACCCTCAGCAGAACTCTGCTTTTAACCTTTGCCCCTGGGAAAAAAATTGCCAAAACTTTGGGATGAGTTAGAGCACACAGGTAGTAGAATGTAGTAGTAGTAGTTTTTCACAGTGTGTATCACAGAGTGAAGAATTTACAGTTTAGGATTTTAATATGAGAGTGAATAGGACACAAGATGGAGGATTTTGGGTGTTGTCCCTTCTTCCTTCTTGTCCCTCTTCAGCTCCATTTTCTGTAGTACTTGTGGCAGAAAATTATTGGTTAGTGTGAGTAGTAATGTGGAAGTTATGTGTATAGATTAGTAGAAGTTATTGGTAGAAAAGTAAAAACAAAGTACGTGTTAGAAGTTAATTGGGTTAAACAGCTTTAAAAGGCCTTGGTTTGGGTACATTTTGTCCATTTTGTGCCTCGCATCTCACATGCTGAGTCTGGTGTGCAGACGGTGCTGAACTTAAGATAAGATAAGAATAAACAAAACCCTGAAGACCAAGAGAAAGAGAGTCCAGCTCGTTCTTCACCCTTGGAAAAGAACTCAGCAGGGGAGCTCCCTCCAAAGGGCCCAGGGGTTGGGTTCCCACACTCGCTGGGACCAGCAAAAAGAAAGTAACACTGTCCATTACAGCATATAAACAGTTGGACTTGATGATGACAAGAGGCCTTTTTCAACCTAAATGATTCTATGATTATCTAGCCTTGGTCATTTGGGGAAGAATTATCACGAATGCGTAATTCCATCGTAAAATACAAACCTCAGAAACAGGTTCCAATGTCCCCAAGTTTAAGAAGGTCCTCAAATCCAAAAGTGAGTGCCCTGGCCATGTAAGATTTACTGCTTGTCTGCAAGATTATCCACAGAGGAACAGTGCCCTGGGTCTGTGGAATCACAGAATGGTTTGAGTTGGAAAGGACCTTAAATTTCCACCTCTCTGTGCTTGGCATTATTGGAGCATGTCCTGTTCACAGGTGCCACGCCTGTTTCTGCAGTTGTTGGTCAACCCTCACCTGCAGCCCAGGGCACCCTGCATAGGCTGTTTTCATCAGTACTTTTCAGAGGGGAGGGAGGACAAATTACAGCTATTCCTAATGAAGAAATCAATCAACACTGAACAGCTGTCATGACAATATCCCACATCTGGATCAATTAAATGTTACTACCTGCACTCCGCTACAGTACCTGTAGAACTGCCAGTATTTGTATTCCTGCCACCACAAAGTCTTTCATGTCAGCTTTACCTACATCACCTGTGTGCTGTTCACTGCCAAATTCTTGTACATCTGCCACCTTTCCTCAGGAACAGCAAACCACTGTGGATGGAGGCTCAGCAGCACTGCCATATGACCAGATGGCAACTAGACAACAAAATTTCACAATCCAGTTTAGAAGGCATGGCTGCAGTTTCCAAAGAATTGCACAAAGGGAAACCAACTATGGAAAATTCCAGACAATAACTTGGGAGAGAAAAGTCAAACTTCTGGGCAGAACAGAGTTCCCTGGAACGAGTCTGTTGTGGTTTAAGGCATGGCCCTCCACCAACACAGAGCTCATATGAAGCCTGCATAGGTTTAAAGGTCAATTTATCTCTGACCTTTTGATCAGCCTGGGTAAATACAGACACTACTGGCCAGCCCAGCTCTGCAACACAGCTTGCAGAGGTGCTCAACCTAGAAGAGGGGTTTATGCATAGTGATCTCCAGGAGCTCTGCTATTCCATGCTGTGCAACACCTGGTTCAGGGGGAAAGCTATAACTACTTCTCAAGGGAATTGTATTTTATAATGTAGCAAAAGCCAGTGTTCATGGGGATGTGGCTATTTTAGTTTAAAAGATACAGGTGCATCAAAGTACCTCATTTCAGAATACCTTCCTTCATCAAGCAAGCCTCATGGTTATATAATGTGCAATCCCGGAGCCTCATATGAAAATGTCAGGATCTTTTTTCAGAAATACAAAATACCACATATATTTGCTAATTAATCATAGTGTGTTTACTTTGCTTATGTCTACTATTTTCATTGTCAGTCCCAGGTGAAATGCTGACTTTTCTAATGAACTCAAGGTATTTGAAATCACTAACCAGTATTCAAAAGGCCAGTTATTTCTAGTGTTGTCTATACACATTCTTCAAGTATGAAAGTATGCAAATATACTTGGTTTATTAAAATCCTACCTCATGCTAAGGCATTTATGACCATGAATTCAGAAGACTTGAGTGACAGAACTGCTTCAATTACTTCACTTGACTGACATAGATTAAAAAGTCATATTTATTTGTCATATTTAAAAGAATTACCAGATGAGACACTTCTTGTACCTTTGTCGAGGTATTTCTGCACAGGTACCAGTTCCAGAAAGTGGAACTTAGACTTAGACAAATGTCTGTCTGCTTGCACACAGAGGTTCTTTTCATTTAAAATCATACCTGGAAAGCAAAACAGTTTTTTCACACCCAATTGTTTTAGAATAGCAATAAAAACTATAACAGAGGCTTTCAGAAAGCAGTCCCTGACACCAGCAGGAATCGCTCCACTGACCCTTGGCAGTCATCAGAACAAGATTGCAAAACACATCAGTGATCAGCAACACGACAAGCAAAAATACGTGGCAGAAGCTGCAGACAAACCAGCCCCTCCCACCAGTTTGCAAGACTGAAAGCATCCAAACAATGAAACTTATTTTGTGACCTATCTCCAAACTGGTGGAACACAGTGGATGGATCAGCCCACAACTGAACAAACCACAGGTACGAGAGCAGTGAGGAGTGTCACTGTTCCCAGAAAAATGCCAGAGTGTCACTGTTCTCAGGAAAATGCCAGAGCAGTTTTCCCAACCACTGTGCTTATGTTGCAGATACATACAGGGAATGGGAGTAAAGACTGGAGGAGTTCAGGCTCACACAACAGAAGGAGAGAACGCCACTAATGTGGAACCAGAAGTAAATAATGCAAACCAAGACAGCCCAAAAGGATGTTCAGGAAACAGGCAAGACTTTAAAAAGAGTACAGACCCAAATCAGTGCATGGTCTGATCCCAGGGCATCATTTGGAGGTTTAGTGGAACATTAGACAATGCTCTCAGGTCCATGGTGGGATTCTTGGGCTGTTTTTCGCAGGGCCAGGAGTTGGACATTGATGATCCCTGTGGGTCCCTTCCAGCTCAGGATATTCTACAATTCTAAGATTTAAAATAAAATTATGTCTGAACTAGGAAAGTGGATGGAAATAGCCCTGCAGAGTACCCTACTGCTGAGTGCCTGCACACAAAGATTTACAAACACCTGACACATCCCCATCAGGTATCAACCATTTCCTAGACAGGCATGAGGGAAAACCATGGCCACTGCATGCAGAAAGGAGCCAATCAGAAAAATGCACACAGTGGCTCAGGACCAAGACTTTAATCCCAACAGAGGAAATGCAGAAGGCTCACCTTGATTTCTAGTGGGTTTTTTTTTTTGCCATCTGCCATGAAATGACAATTGCCAGAAGATGGAGGATCTCTTCCATCCTTCTCCCAAGCCTGCAGACAGTGGGATCAGGTATTTGAACAGGGCAAGCTTCTGTTTTCACATTGCAACCTAGATGAGGTTGATATTTTAGATTCTAGGTGATATTCTAGATTCTAGGAGATATTCTGATTCAAGGATCTAGTTCATGAAGATAGAGCCAGGAGCAGGTGAGGTCTTTAGGTAAAATAGTCAAAGTTGCCCTTGGCCCTGGCAATTCCATTCAGTGCAGTCACCAGCAAAAAGAAACCCTTGAGCTGAGGAATGGGGCAAAACAAGGGGCCCTGATGCTGCCTGGCTGCTTGATCACATCTGTAAAGTAGCAGCACTTTAAAATACCCTGTTTGGTACTGATCTCCTCTAAAATCTGCTATTTGTAAAATACAAGCCAGAGTAACACTAACCATGTGCTGGCTGCCTCATGAAACCAAAATACTGATCATGAGAAATGTGAGAGAAGATTGAATAATATTTCAATTTGAAAACTATTGCTCAGTGTCTGTATGGGACAGTAGCTAAAATTCTGATGTATCTAAACTCATTTTTATTATATAGAAACTAGAAGATTGGGTTCAAGAAGAGATGTGTAAACATAAAACAAATACAGCAGCCTCATTTTACAGAAAACAAAGAGACTTATGTGTGATCCTAGCTGCCCAATACAGAAGCTGCCCAATACAGAAGTGCTAATATAAACAAAGCACCTTTGCAGGTTGAACTTTTCAAAATAACCAAGCACTTCAAAAGTAGACACCTATAAAATGGAAGACAGTAAGCAAAGATAGCCCTAAATACTTTGAGAGACTAAAAATACCATGAATATGAAAAGCCCTGCTTATTGTCAGATCCAGATTCTATGAATTTTAAACTATTGCACATCTAGTAAGAGGATACATATGCAATTTTAAAATTGTTTAGAGGAGGTTTGTGTTCATGGAAATGAGTTAAAGGAAGAAGTATACCGGGAAAATTTGATGAGGAGAGGTGCTTTGGAATTTATAAGGAAATTCAAGATTTTGGAGGAAAAGAATGAAAACTCTATATAGAATAAAAAAATAACATGTTCATGGAAAACCTAAACCAAGCCTCATAGAATGGGATCAAGCCCTGACCTCAGAAGATTTAGCACAGAAAGATTTGGATTAAAAACAGCACTTGGCAATGCTGGGATTTTGAGTATTTAGAAAACACAGAGGGCAAAGGGCAATTATAAGATAAAAAACTTGATTCTGGTTCAGCACACAGCTCATGTTGCTTGTGTCTGTGGGTGCATAAAATGTATGCAATGACATTAAAAATGCACAAGGGCCCAGGCTTCCCAAGCTGAAGGCTCCTTTGTGCCCAGCCAGGAGGGGTTTCAGCTCTGTCCAGGGCACTGAGGGCACTGAGCATCAGCAGGACAACACTGACCTTTGCAAGGCAGTCCCAGCCTTCCTGGAGGAGCAAGGAGCCAGTGATCCTGAACTCACAGCCTCCTGCTGCTTCTCAGGGGCAAAGATCCCATGGTGTGTACAAGATAAACCCAGTGCTAAATTTCCAGGGAAACTTTGTGTTGATTTCTCCCCTTCTCCTAGGTTAGAAGTATTAGTTGGAACTTCTGTCACCTTCACTAGAGAAATGTATGAGCAGCTCTTTGCTCCCCAAGGACATACCTGGGGTGGGACTGAGTGCACTGGTTCTAATAATCTCAAAGTTTATTTAGCCCAGGTCAATTTAGTGTCCTTTGAGAGAGCCAGGAATCTCAGGAGGAGACTTGTCCTGCCTGTCTTGATTAACTACTCTAGTACAGTATAAATCAGTCTCTAGAGCTACCAGTCCCTCCCATGGCCCAGAGAAGGGATCTTGAGAGCCAGTGCAGATAAGCAGCATAAGATGAAATGAATCCCACCTGTACAAACAATAACCTCTTAACCTTCTCCTCTTTAAATTTGGATTTTTCACTAGCAAGCATATTTCCTAATC
Organism: Dicaeum eximium; assembly: GCA_013396995.1. Classification (NCBI taxonomy): domain Eukaryota; kingdom Metazoa; phylum Chordata; class Aves; order Passeriformes; family Dicaeidae; genus Dicaeum; species Dicaeum eximium. The sequence goes on along the minus strand of VWZP01008303.1, from coordinate 386,290 downwards.
TATTAATTATTTTCAGGGCTTTTCACGGAAGCCATTCCAATTTATACAGGGCCACCTTGGACTGTGGAAATGTGCAGGGAACAACATCCCCCCATTATTCACAGCAGCATTACCATGTACATACATTTTAATACCTAATACATGCACAAAAACCTCCTTATCAATACATGATAGCCTGTGTGCTGTTGTTCATTACTTTAATTCTTCCCCAAGTTTGCACTGTAGGAGCTCCTGTAATATCTTCCTGTATGTTTTTTCCTTCAGGATAACATAAGGTTTGCTACTGATGATGGGCTATTTCACCACAACTAAAAATTAGAGAGTGAGGCAGAGGAAACATGTAGGGAAAGATAAAGAGAATTAGGAACCAGAGGAATGCAAACCTAGGAGCTTCTTTTGACTCCCATAAAGGTGAAATAAATCAGCAATGAATTAATAATGAAGGCTGGTAGTGGACAGACTGGAAGGGGGCTATCTTTCAAGTGACAGATGGAAACAGTGTGCTGTGACTTCCATGGATGCAAAGCAGCAGGACCATCATGATCAAGAGAAAATAAAATGTCACCAGCCATTATTCACAAGAAAACATTTGGCATGAGTGAGATGCATAACTTGTCTCTTCAGGACCTTGTCAGATTAGGTTTTTGGTGAAGGACATGGTAGATTTTTTTGTTAAAGGGATGAAAGTGTTTCATTTCCTCATGTATTCTGAGGTATCCTGGTGCATTTGCACAAGACGCTGTTTAGAGGTAGGAAATGGAATTTCACTGTTCTCATCTGTCTTGCATCTTTAGCTTTTGTTCATCTAGTTCAAGAGAAAAAGAACTGAGCTCAAATAGATTCTAAACAAGGGGCAGTGAAAAAATAAGCATTACATAATAAAGACTGTTAGTTTTCAGTTCAGAACATGTCTTCTGGTCACTACTTTAAAAACACTAATTATTTTTAGGCAACACCCTTTGATTAAGTCCTCAAGTCTGTCCTTAAGTCTGTCTCTGTCTGAAGCAGCAATATGGTACCTTCTAAGGTACTTTAACTTTTCTAACTCCTTTACATCTCCATAAAACCTTGTTTTCCATTCTGTCATTATCCTCACCTGTATGGGCGACCTGTGGGCCCATCCCTCAGGAATTCTGCATGGCAGGAACTGACATTGCCTGTGAACAAATGCAAAGTGTCTTTAGAAACTGGCACAAGTCCACACCACCAATGCCATGGCAGTGCCAAGCACCTCTGCATGCAGGTATTCATGGCAATAACAATAGTGAACACCACCTCAAACCTGGAAATGGATTTCTTTTGGAGGAAAACGTCACAAAAAAAAAGAGAAGCAATAGGAAATTGGATCAGCCTGAGCTGTAGCTAATTGTCAGGAAGAGATTAGCACAGTACAAGGATGAGCCTGACATTGGGGAATTAATTTATGTTAGTTTAAGGGTTTTTCCCTGTTTTTTTCTTTGTTGGTTATATTAGTAAGTAAGCATATATTTGCATTATTACCATTATTGTTTTTAATCCTTCCATCAGAATGGGGGTTACACCAGTCTCAGATTTGTAAACGTGGGCTCATTGGGACAAACAGATGGAAAGGAAACCAGAGACTATTGAAGTAGGATGGCTGGAATGCTTTGTGACATCACATCAGTTTTCTTCCACTGCTTCCTGGGGCTTCATTACACAAGCAGCCTTGATGAATGGCTTCTCTGTGAGATCTAATGAGGGGACATGTGACTGGCTCCCTGTTGTGTTAGAGCCCCACATGGCCTCCCTCCCCTGAATGGGAGGCTGCCTCTGGACCCTTCTTGACCAGGGAGACCCTTAAGCCCACACAGACAGATGATAATAATAAGAAAGCTAAAATTATTTTGTTCTAAAAACTTGTATTAAATAATTATGGCATTGGTGGGGGCCTAATTTTGGGTGCTGTTGCTGCCTGGGGGTGGGACAGGCCTGGGCTGTCCCCTTGCCTCGGGGGTCCCCATGATCCTTGCCCCCATCCCCAGGCAGCTGCAGGCCTGGTTGCACCATGGCAGTCAGACCCTTGTTCTTGTGCTGTGGCTCTTTTTGTGCCAGAATGAAAATGTTTGCATTCACTCATTGCTTCTACTGATAGGCCTAAGCTTGTAGGTTTTACATTAAATGATCAGTTCTATTTTGAATGCAATCAGATTGATAAAATATTCAATTTTTGCTTATTAGCTCTAGATGAATGTCAGACTGTTTAGTGTATGTTGGACTAAAACTCTTGGCTATTAACATTTACTCTTGGCTATTAACATTTCATTATTAACAGTTACTCTCCAGTTAACATTCACTGCTAATCAAGATACATTTCAGCCATGGCTGATGCCACTGTAGAGTGCAGGGACTGACCAGACAACCTGCTGAGACACCTTGCAGAAGCTTTGCCCCAGTGGAAAGCCTGGCATGCAGCTTATGCTCATTTAATTGTGCAGTATTTGAACACGTTGAAGAAAAACTGTAACACATAAACAACAAAAAACCATTTTTAATTTTTTTTTTAATGCACTACTACTTAAGGAGTAGAAACTGAGAGAATGAGTAATTTTAAAAGCTGCAGAGTGGTTTTGCCAGCCACTGACCAGACAGTGATGAATTATGTGCCTAAATTCTACCTCTTACACTTTGTAAATGTGGAGATCTTTGACTTTGACCCTAATTCCATCAACTTTCCACTAAGTCCTCAAAATTTAGTCCATGGCTGTCAGTACATTTTCTACCAGGCAGCATAGCTATTATGCCATTTCATTGCCATAGTGTCAGAGAATGTTAAGAAAACTTATGAAAATAATGTATTTTATCTCAGACAAGCTCTAGTCTGAGGTGAAAAAACGTGGAGGCTCTCAGCTGCTGTTTTCACAGAAAGTTTGCTCTGCTTTTAACATCATGCATTCAAGGGATAATGTGCCAAAATGCAGGCACAACACACTTTATCTATTTAATTAGTTAGAACCACATGGGATGAGAGAAGTAATGGGACTACAAAAACCAGAAACTGAGTCCTAATGTGATTAGATGTGAGGGCTCCAGACTTAAAAAAACCCAAAAAAACCAAACAAACAAAAAACAAACAAAAACCCCACCAAAAAAAACC